>CM077098.1:51016064-51248265 GCA_039513925.1 Platanthera zijinensis | reverse complement strand
CGCCACCGTGAGGCCGGGGAAGCAATTGGCCGGAGGCCTCGCCGCCGGTGATGGCCGAAAACAGGCCATGCAAGTTCCATGGGCTCGGCTGCCCCTGCATGCATTGCATGGGGAAGAAGTACAGCAGCCGTTGGATTAGGCTTTAAGATCTGTGCAAACAGATTTTATTATTTCTGTATTTTCTATAGTATGCATAGTGTAATAAATGTCACACTTTAACAACAAACATGCATGTTAATTTTGAGGCACTTAGAGCCCCCAACATTGGATGAACCCTGAATGAAAAAGTTAGGTAGATGGGTTAAATTTGAAATGCCACAGAAATCATGACTTTTGGACCAGTAGGTTCCCCTGTAGGGCTGTTTGCTAGGACTGCCCCTAAACTAGGCAGAAACCAAATTTGATGCCCAAGACAAACCAAGCATCACCATGACCTGAAATTTTGGTCATGGTGTATTTAGGGCATGCATATGCCCTGCCAAAAATTTGGAAATTTTTGGAAGAACTTTTCTATAGTTTTTATCAAAATATCAAAAATTAAATTAAGGGCATAATTGTAATTTTAGGCACCCAAATGACCCCAAATTTTGGTGGTATGTCCTTGGGATATTATTGGTGTCTGGTAGAAATGTCAAGGCAATTGGACCCCTGCATGAAGGGTTTTCCATGTGTTTGTGTAGGCTAATTTAGGCCTTGGTGTGCAATTAGCAATAATTTATATTTTGTATTTAACCTAACTGAGGCACCCAAAAACCATGCAATAAATTCCAGTGATACTTTAGGGCATGTTTCACCCCTAGAATTGTTTTTTGGATTTTTGGAATTAAAAATACCACTTAATGGAATTTTTCAAATTATAGTCCTTTTGTAAAATAAATGGGAAGAAAAGGTTTTGGCTATAGAAAACCTTCAGATTCAGCCAAGTCAAAGTATGGTGTTTTAATTGACTTAGGAAAATTTCATATCTCTGTTTGGCAACTGTTAGAGCAAAATTCATGGAAATGACCATTTTACCCTTTTTGTAAATGTTATGAATTGTATAAATACTTGTTGGAAAATTGTGAAAATAATCCTAGAGTTGCATAATTGTTATATTAGTCTTGTAGATTTATATCAGAATTTTTGGGTACAATGTTAATTATTAACTAGCATAATGGCATTTTTTGTAAATAATTAGGAATGGATTTTGATAGACCATTACCCTGTAGAAATTAATAAAACTCTGCCTTAGTCATAAAATAGTAATATAAATGCTCAGTAATTTTCCTGGAGTTTTTTGTGTATGTATTTCTTGTACTTCATTTGGAAAGTGAGAAATAGGTAGAATTTGTATTAATTATGGAAAAATAGAAATATAAAAAGAGAAATTATGAAATGTTGTAGACATAATATTTTATTCATATGCAACTCAGGAAAATTCCCTTAGGTCAGAAGATTTTAATTGATAATACTTCTTGTGTAAAATGACCTAGGGAATAATTTAAAAGATTTATTTAAAGCCTTAATGACCTAGGAAAATTACGAAAATCAACACACTCATTTTATATAGTCCATAACCACCCTAGGATAAATATTTGGAGTCAGTGGACTAGGAAGTTAGAAGTTCGATCTCAGGGTGGTGTTAGGTCATGGGGTGCGCATAGTAAAGGTAGGCTGGACTATAGGCCGCCAGGGGATGAATCAACAACTGAGTTAGAGTCTAAGTTCGGAAGTACAACCCTGGGTGGCAGGTGCATTATGGAGGCGAGAGTAAAAGTGCAACATTAATCATGCCTAGGTAGAGTTGACGGAAGACCGTCACTCCTTAACCCATACCTTAAGTCACTAGGTCACTCTATGTAACAGGAAGAGAAAAAAGGGATTCTGGTAGATATCAACTAAATAAATATCCTTGAGAAAGGAGCTTTGGATTCAGCCCATCGTAGCTCCTAGTGCCCTGAGAGCCCTTCACCGGAGTACCTTGGGCAGTCCTGGCTAACCTTAAGACTCTAAGTATATAATCTGTAGATAAGAGTAGTCTAATAGGCTAAGTGAACTGGACATGTGCTCACTCGTGCCGGTTGGAGGACTTGGAGTCTTTGACTACTTGCTCACCCGTGCAGAGTTGGAGGAAAGAAATGGCTTATATACACTCATCCATCCGCCAGGGTTGGAGGGTTTGTAGCATATACTCACCCGTGGCGGTTGGAGAGATTTGAGACAGGATTTCCTTGGAGCTGGAGGCTCAATATATAATACTTGCATGTGCATATACTAGTGGCGGGCCATGCGGTACTGGCCGGTCGTCACACACACACCGACGGCAGTATGTGGGACCAGGCGGGTTGCGAGGGTTAGAAGGACCAGTAGGATGTTTATACTGGAGTCTGGAGGACTTTTCCTAAATAACCGCACCCGACCCAACAAGACTGACAGGTAGTCAGCAAAGTGGTACGCAGAGGCTCTAGAGTGCACTTGTAGGTGTACAGAGGCGTACAAGAGAGGTCTAGGCCTGGTAGTGTGTATACCCGCCTAGAAGGCGGAGACGCCCGCTCCGCTGCTGCCGTAGCCACAACGGTAGTACCTGAGAGTGATGCTAGCTCTCGAAAAGTGGGAACTAAAGGT
Organism: Platanthera zijinensis; assembly: GCA_039513925.1. Classification (NCBI taxonomy): domain Eukaryota; kingdom Viridiplantae; phylum Streptophyta; class Magnoliopsida; order Asparagales; family Orchidaceae; genus Platanthera; species Platanthera zijinensis. The sequence goes on along the minus strand of CM077098.1, from coordinate 51,245,661 downwards.
CTGTGATCACGGAGTCGTGTGTGTGTGTGTCGCACTGCATGTTCATATCATACCCACCATATAGATGCATAACATTAACCTTCATAACAACTTAATTCACCTAATGTATAAGTGTATGGGACGCTTATACATTAGGAACCTGCTATACGATCCCTTAGCCTATAAGCCTGAGTGGGGCATGTTTATAGGTTAAGGTTATTTTCCTTTATATATATGCTTGTGACTCTGACACCCCATTGTATAAATGGTATGGGACATCTATACAATGGGAGCCTTGCAAAAGATCCCTTGCTTATGCGTACCCGCATAAGTGGAGGTTACATTTCATTATATTTTGATATAAATACTCTGTTATTTCCTGTCACCTGCTTGCCTTTGCCACCCCTTGTTGTCCTCCGCTTCGTCCTCCCACACGTGCCTAGGAGTTGCAGGAGGAGGTTGCTGAGGATACGACTTAGTCTTTTTGACTAATGGTCGGTGACCTTACTATTTTAGGAGCTCGAGGAGGTGGACCAGCACGTCGAGGAGGCAGGGCTTGAGGGGCAATACCTGCTACACTACTGGAGCACGTCTACAGGTGATGAGAGAGTTATGGTTTTTTCCGCTGCTGTGTATGAGTTGAGAGAGAGATATGATGTACTGGGCATAAGCCCTTCTTTCATACATTTTCTGTACTCATTATGGATGACTTCTTATGTTTCATTTGATATATATATACTGTGCTGTGGACTTGCTTCTGCTTTTACTCTGATTTATTATGCAATTATTCTCATATTGGCCGAACAGGTTATGACGTACTAGCCGGCAGAATCGGCGTCTTGCGGTGACGACTAACTCGTGCGTAGTGTCACCGTAAGGCGGCGGTTCTGGGCATAAGATCCGGGTTGCCTCGGATTTGAGGAACAGGATCTTACAAACTGTATCACTTGAAACCACGATCAATGAAATATAGTCCACCACACTGGAACACCCCGCTCCAGCATTAGTTTGCGGACTAAACTATGCCGGAAGCAGTGGTGTGCCCATGCGTAAAAAGCCACATAATCAGTCCATCAAACAATGAGTTAGGCCAATTTTGACGTTAAGTTTTCCTTTATGCAGCCTCCGCAGGATACGGTTCCTCCCCCTCCGGCTGCCATTCCGTTCATGCAGACTGAGATGGGGCAAACCCTGACGGCTATCCTGGATGCCTTCAGAGCGCAGCAAGCCCCGTTCAGCTGCCCAACCCAGGATCGAACTGGTTGAGTGCATTTAAAAGTCTGTCTCCGCCACTGTATCGCGGGACAGAAGATGCCGTGAAGACAGAGGAGTGGTTGGAGACCATCCAGGAGCTGCTAGCCGGCATCAGCTGCCCCGTCAGACAGGCAGTTCCCCTTGCCACCTCGGCACTAGATGCTCATGCAAAGAGGTGGTGGAAGTCGGTGCGGGACTCTACATTCGCCGACCGGGAGCTGATGGACATATCTTGGGAAGAGTTCAGCGACGTCTTCTTGGAGCATTTTGTATCTTCCACAGACCGAGATACCTTGGAGGCGAGGTTTCTGAGCCTCCAGCAGGGGAGCCGATCAGTTATTGAATATCAGAGAGAGTTCTCCCACCTGGCTAGGTTTTGCAGGCTTCCATGACTGGGACGACCAGAAATACGCGAAGAGATTCTATCACGGGCTCCGCGACTCTTTGAGGCAGCCCTTGCTATTCATTGCCCACGGTACCATGGCGCAGATCATCGAGATGGCAAAGAAGCTGGAGGCTGACCAGCTATTGGTGCAAGGCAGAGGGAAGAGATCGTTGGATGGACAGTCGTTTGGGGAGAGCAGCAGATCGTCTCAGAGGGGAAAGACGATTGGATACAGGAGAGGTGGGGGACGTCGTCGTCCCAACTATAGGCAGGATCAGGGGCCTCCTCCACCTTTGGCTCCCCCACCTATGCAGATTCCCGGACCGATGAGACAGGATGATCGAGGTCAGAGGCAGATTACCTGCTTTGGTTGCGACCAACCTGGGCACATCAGGACGCAGTGCCCGCTTCAGTTCCACCCTCTTCCTCCTCCTCCACCTCCAGTGGCCCCTCCAGTTCACCAAGGCCGAGGACGAGGACGAGGACGAGGACGAGGCCGAGGCCGAGGATATCACGGCCGAGGCCGAGACCGGGAGCAGGTATACGCGCTGGATCTCACGGAACAGAGGGACCCAGAGGAGGTGATTACAGGTACTTAAAATTTTGTAAGATTTATAAATTTTAAATTTTCTCTTTTTAAGAATACCTTAGATATTAATAGTAATACTATTCTTTGAACTCAAACGAACCCAGGCATAGTGATGATTAGCGGCAAGCCCGCTCACACCCTCTTCGACACGGGTGCGTCACACTCCTTCGTATCGGACTCGTTTATTGAAGGATTAGAAGGAGTGGAGAAGTTTTCCGGTTTGGAAAAGAGAGTGCGACTCCCTGATGGTACGGAACTTCGAACCACAGACTGCTGCAATATGGATGTCGAGATAGGAGGCAAAGCGTTCGAAGCCCCGGCAACAGTTCTGAGCCTACCGGATTATGATCTGATCCTAGGCATGAATTGGCTTCATTGGAACTACGCGCAGATAGATTGCCCCTCGAAGAGGATCACACTCAGACACGGGACTCCTACGTCATCATTGAAGGTATCCGTTCCATTCCCCGACTCTCTTTATCTTCAGTACAGGCCGTTAAGGCCTATGAACAGGGAGAAGAGGTATACCTCATTTGTTTCGAGATGGCTGTGGTAGAGAGTTCCATAACTGATATTCCAGTGGCACGAGATTATGCTGATGTCTTTCCGGAGAAGTTACCTGGGCTACCACCATCACGGGACTTGGACTTCAGGATCCAGTTGGTGCCAGGGGCTAGACCAGTGTCCCGAGCACCCTACAGAATGGCCCCTAGGGAATTGGCAGAGTTCAGGACTCAGCTACAGGAACTTGTGGAGTCAGGATTTGTGCGGCCAAGTTCATCGCCGGGGGAGCACCGGTTTTATTTGTGAAGAAGAAGGATGGATCCCTCCGATTGTGTATAGATTACAGGGAATTGAATAGGTTGACGGTTCGGAACACCTACCCATTGCCCCGGATAGACGAGTTATTTGATCAACTTCAGGGAGCCTTCTGGTTCTCTAAGCTCGATTTACGATCCGGCTATTACCAGTTACGCATCCGGGAGGAAGACATACCGAAGACCGCATTCAGCTCCCGTTATGGCTTATACGAGTTCACGGTAATGCCGTTCGGGCTCACGAATGCGCCCTCGGCCTTTATGACGCTCATGAACAGGGTATTCGAGCCTTATCTGGACCGGTTTGTTATAGTCTTTATTGACGACATTCTGATTTATTCGCGATCTCGAGAGGAGCACGCAGAGCATTTAGCACTGGTATTGCAGAAGTTAAGAGAATTTCAGATGTATGCGAAGTTCTCAAAATGTCAATTCTGGCTTCAGGAAGTGGCCTTCCTAGGACACACAATCAGCGGAGCTGGATTAGCTGTGGATCCTGCTAAGATAGAGGCAGTACGGGATTGGCCACGGCCAAAGACAGCGTCAGACATCCGTAGCTTCTTGGGCCTGGCAGGTTATTATCGTAAGTTCGTGGAGGGGTTTTCAAGTATAGCCCTCCCCCTCACGTCCTTGACGAAAAAGGATGCCACATTTGATTGGACAGAGCGGTGCGAGTCAGCATTTCAAGAGCTCAAGGACCGGCTCACTTCGTCCCCCATCCTTGCACTTCCCTCGGGAGTGAAGGATTTCAGATATATACAGATGCATCCTATCAGGGGATGGGTGCAGTCTTAATGCAGCACGGACATGTTATCGCTTATGCTTCGCGACAGCTGAAGAAGCATGAGCATAACTATCCTGTACATGATCTCGAGCTCGGGGCCGTAGTTTTTGCCCTCAAGACATGGAGACATTACCTCTACGGGATTCATTGTGATATATACTCCGATCATAAGAATCTCAAATACATCGACACGCAGAAGGTTCTGAACCTGCGACAGAGGAGGTGGCTTGAGTTCCTCTGCGATTACGACTATAAGATGCACTATCACCCGGGAAAGGCGAATACAGTAGCAGATGCTTTGAGCAGGAGAGCCGGCACTTCTGGACCGGAGTCCCGGGTGATGTCTATGGAGCTGCTACGCATGATGGAGGATATGCAGATTACCATGGTTTCGGAAGCCGAGCCAGTGCTCTATCGAGAGTACCTGAACTCTTTGGTCAGCAATGATGATATACAGAAACGCATTCTTACACATCAGAGATTGGATACTGATCTAGAGCCTATCTTTGACGCTCTAAAAGGAGGCAAGTATGGGGATTATACGCTGGAGGACGACCTTCTTCGATTCCGTGGCCGAGTGTACATTCCAGCAGGAGGTGAGATCCGGGATGACATCCTCAGAGAGGCACACTACTCCAGATATTCAGTGCATCCCGGTATCACCAAGATGTGGGCTGACTTACGGCGGACCATGTACTGGCCAGGAATGAAGAGGGAGATCATATACCTGGTGACACACTGCGAGACCTGCCAGCGGGTGAAGGCCGAATGCAAGAGCCCAGGCGGTATATTACAGCCACTGCCAGTCCCAGAGTGGAAGTTCGAGGATATCTCTATGGATTTTGTTCATGGACTCCCTCGCTCTCATTCTGGGCACGACTCCATCTGGGTCATTGTAGACAGGTTGACCAAGGTAGCACGGTTTATCCCGGTCAGAAAAGATGCCCCGGTTGCCGTACTGGTGAGGTTGTTTGTAGAGCAGTTCGTCCGGTATCACGGAGTACCCAGGTCTATTGTTTCAGATAGGGATGGTCACTTTACCTCCAGGGAATGGAGGGCAGTGCACGCGTACTTGGGATCCAGACTTTCCTTTAGCACTGCCTTCCACCCGCAGACCGACGGTCAGACGGAGCGGACGATACGCACTATGGAGGACCTGCTCAGGTTATGTATTTTGGATACAGGGAAACCTTGGGAGAGGCTACTGCCGTTGATCGAATTCTCATACAACAACAGCCACCAGGCCAGCATCGGGATGGCTCCTTACGAGGCACTTTATGGGAGAAAATGCCGGACTCCGCTATCCTGGGTGCAAGATGTGGATACTCGAGCCCTTGGGTCAGACTTTGTAGAGGATACGGAGGCTCAGATTCATTTGATCAGGGATCGGCTTCTGGAGGCTCAGAGCAGACAAGCGAAATATTATGATGCTCGACACCGGAAAGTGGAGTTCCAAGTTGGGGACAGGGTTTTCCTGAAAATCCGACCGGTACACGGTATTTCTCGGATTCGGAGACATAAGAAGCTCAGCCCCCGGTACATGGGACCATACCTGATTCTGGAGCGTGTGGGCCCCTTGGCTTATCGGCTGCAGCTACCTCCGGAGCTGAGCAACCTACACGATGTGTTCCATGTCTCTTCTTTGCGAAGAGCTCTCCTTCGCCCTGAGCAGCATGTCCCTACTGCAGCTGGACCGGTAGAGCCTGACCGTTCGGTTAGATTGGAGCCGATCCGGATCGACGATTCAGCGGTCCGAACGTTGAGGAAAAAGAAGGTTCCACTCGTAAAGGTGCTGTGGTCCAACCATGGACAGGAGGAGCACACCTGGGAACCTAGGGATCTGATGCTGGAGCGTCATCCAGAACTATTTACATCAGGTACTTTTATGTTATTTTCTACGAAATTCCCTTAACAATTTCTGCAACTGGAACCCGTAGACCCAAACTTAAATTTCGGGGACGAAATTATTTCTTTTGTTTATAGGATTTGTAACATTCCAATGTTACTTCTAGACCCCTTAACTTAGATTGGGTTAGGCATGGGGTGGGTGTTAGGATAATGAGCTAGGTTTGACCCTAGATAGTGGGTTGTGGCCATGTGGGGCCCACTATGGGGCCAAAGTCAAACTAGGTCAAACTAGCCTAAACAGGAACCCTAGCCACACCATGACCCCCCCATGATGCCCTAACCCTAAATACAATCTAAATAGACCCCAAGGCAGGTCAGGGGGTCAACCAGTTGACCATGATGGGTTAAGTCAACACCTTTGACCTAAATAGTGAAAATGGTGCCCTAGCCCAATTCACTGGGTTGGGTCCACCCAAATCAACCCAAATTCATCATGTGGGTCTAAAGTGACCCTATAAACCCTAGGGGAGAGAAAAATAGGGCCTCTCAATAGTACTTTTGGGAGAACATCTAGGAGAGAGAAAAGAAGAGAATAGGAGAGAGAAAGTGCCTAGGAATTTTTTTGGGCCACTTGGGCTCATCCCACCAACCCATGATGGGTTGGCTGACCATGCATGGGTATTAGGAGGTGTGGGACCCCCCACCATGCTGCCTTGGGCCAAGCCCAAACCCAACCCAAGCCCAACATAGCCTAAACAACTTGGTGGAGTCAACCCTCCCTATTCACTCACCCAACCCGGCCCAACACTTGGCAACCCGACCCACTAGACTCTAATCAGCCTTCATGGCCAGTGGGACCCACTCACCAGCCACCTAGCCGGCCAAACCCACTAACCCGACCCCCCCTCCTTGGTGAATCCGCCCCTACCTAGGTGAAGTCGCCCACTCTCATAACTCAGCCCCAAACCCTTCCCCCTCTCTCATTCCATCCAGCCCTACCCCAGAGAGAGAGAGAGAGAGAGAGGAAGGAAGCCATGGAAGGCCGTGGAGCTCGCCGGAATGTGCATGCTAGGGGAAGCCGCCGCCACCCTCAACCACAACCACCAAGGGTCCGTATCCCCTCCCCTCTTACTGTGCTAGTATCCTAGATCATCTAGGTTAGAGGTCGAGCTCAAACGAGCTCGACATAGGAATCAAAAAGCTTGGAAAAAGCTTTAAAAATGGCGGCCTGGAGGTTTTTCGGGTTGGTTGCGCCGCCGCCGTCCGCCGCTCTCCGCCGTCCAGTCGCCGGCCAGATCAAGCTCCGGCCACCGTGAGGCCGGGGAAGCAATTGGCCGGAGGCCTCGCCGCCGGTGATGGCCGGAAACGGCCATGCAAGTTCCATGGGCTCGGCTGCCCCTGCATGCATTGCATGGGGAAGAAGTACAACAGCCGTTGGATTAGGCTTTAAGATCTGTGCAAACAGAATTTTATTATTTCTGTATTTTCTATAGTATGCATAGTGTAATAAATGTCACACTTTAACAACAAACATGCATGTTAATTTTGAGGCACTTAGAGGCCCACCATTGGATGAACCCTGAATGAAAAAGTTAGGTAGATGGGTTAACTTTGAAATGCCACAGAAATCATGACTTTTGGACCAGTAGGTTGCCCTGTAGGGCTGTTTTGCTAGGACTGCCCCTAAACTAGGGCAGAAACCAAATTTGATGCCCAAGACAAACCAAGCATCACCATGACCTGAAATTTTGGTCATGGGTGTATTTAGGGCATGCATATGCCCTGCCAAAAATTTGGAATTTTTGGAAGAACTTTTTCTATAGTTTTTATCAAAATATCAAAAATTAAATTAAGGGCATAATTGTAATTTTAGGCACCCAAATGACCCCAAATTTTGGTGGTATGTCCTTGGTGACATTATTGGTGTCTGGTAGAAATGTCAAGGCAATTGGACCCCTGCATGAAGGGTTATTTCATGTGTTTGTGTAGGCTAATTTAGGCCTTGGTGTGCAATTAGCAATAATTTATATTTTGTGTATTTAACCTAACTGAGGCACCCAAAAACCATGCAATAAATTCCAGTGATACTTTAGGGCATGTTTCACCCCTAGAATTGTTTTTGGGATTTTTGGAATTAAAAATACCACTTAATGGAATTTTTCAAATTATAGGTCCTTTTGTAAAATAAATGGGAAGAATAGGTTTTGGCTATAGAAAACCTTCAGATTCAGCCAAGTCAAAGTATGGTGTTTTAATTGACTTAGGAAAATTTCATATCTCTGTTTGGCAACTGTTAGAGCAAAATTCATGGAAATGACCATTTTACCCTTTTTGTAAATGTTTATGAATTGGTATAAATACTTGTTGGAAAATTGTGAAAATAATCCTAGAGTTGCATAATTGTTATATTAGTCTTGTAGATTTATATCAGAATTTTTGGGTACAATGTTAATTATTAACTAGCATAATGGCATTTTTGGTAAATAATTAGGAATGGATTTTTATAGACCATTACCCTGTAGAAATTAATAAAACTCTGCCATTAGTCATAAAATAGTAATATAAATGCTCAGTAATTTTCCTGGAGTTTTGGTGTATGTATTTCTTGTACTTCATTTGGAAAGTGAGAAATAGGTAGAATTTGTATTAATTATGGGAAAATAGAAATATAAAAAGAGAAATTATGAAATGTTGTAGACAGTAATATTTTATTCATATGCAACTCAGGAAAATTCCCTTAGGTCAGAAGATTTTAATTGATAATACTTCTTGTGTAAAATGACCTAGGGAATAATTTAAAAGATTTATTTAAAGGCCTTAATGACCTAGGAAAATTACGAAAATCAACACACTCATTTTATTAGTCCATACCACCCTAGGATAAATATTTGGAGTCAGTTGGACCAGGAAGTTAGAAGTTCGATCTCAGGGTGGTGTTAGGTCATGGGGTGCGCATAGTAAAGGTAGGCTGGACTATAGGCCGCCAGGGATGAATCAACAACTGAGTTAGAGTCTAAGTTCGGAAGTACAACCCTGGGTGGCAGGTGCATTATGGAGGCGAGAGTAAAAGTGCAACATTAATCATGCCTAGGTAGAGTTGACGGAAGACCGTCACTCCTTAACCCATACCTTAAGTCACTAGGTCACTCTATGTAACAGGAGAGAGAAAAAGGGATTCTGGGTAGATATCAACTAAAGTAAATATCCTTGAGAAAGGGAGCTTTGGGATTCAGCCCATCGTAGCTCCTAGTGCCCCTGAGAGCCCTTCACCGGGAGTACCTTGGGCAGTCCTGGGACTAACCTTAAGACTCTAAGTATGATAATCTGTAGATAAGAGTAGTCTAATAGGCTAAGTGAACTGGACATATGCTCACTCGTGCCGGGTTGGAGGGACTTGGAGTCTTTTGACTACTTGCTCACCCGTGCAGAGTTGGAGGAAAGAAATTGGCTTATATACACTCACCCGGCCAGGGTTGGAGGGTTTGTAGCATATACTCACCCGTGGCGGGTTGGAGAGATTTGAGATAGGATAGTCCTTGGAGCTGGAGGCTCAATATATAATACTTGCATGTGCATATACTAGTGGCGGGCCATGCGGTACTGGCCGGTCGTCACACCGACGGCAGTACGGTGGACCAGGCGGGTGCGAGGGTTAGAAGGACCAGTAGGATGTTTATACTGGAGTCTGGAGGACTTTTCCTAATAACGCGCACCCGACCCAACAAGACTGACAGGTAGTCAGCAAAGTGGTACGCAGAGGCTCTAGAGTGCACTTGTAGGTGTACAGAGGCGTACAAGAGAGGTCTAGGCCTGGTAGTGTGTATACCCGCCTAGAAGGCGGAGACGCCCGCTCCGCTGCTGCCGTAGCCACAACGGTAGTACCTGAGAGTGATGCTAGCTCTCGAAAAGTGGGAACTAAAGGTCTGTGATCACGGAGTCGTGTGTGTGTGTGTGTCGCACTGCATGTTCATATCATACCCACCATATAGATGCATAACATTAACCTTCATAACAACTTAAGTCACCTAATGTATAAGTGGTATGGGACGCTTATACATTAGGACCTGCTATACGATCCCTTAGCCTATAAGCCTGAGTGGGCATGTTTATAGGTTAAGGTTATTTTCCTTTATATATATGCTTGTGACTCTGACACCCCATTGTATAAATGGTATGGGACATTCTATACAATGGGAGCCTTGCAAAAGATCCCTTGCTTATGCGTACCCGCATAAGTGGAGGTTACATTTCATTATATTTTGATTATATATACTCTGTTAGTTTCCTGTCACCTGCTTGCCTTTGCCACCCCTTGTTGTCCTCCGCTTCGTCCTCCCGCACGGTGCCTAGGAGTTGCAGGAGGAGGTGCTGAGGATACGACTTAGTCTTTTTGACTAATGGTCGGTGACCTTACTATTTTAGGAGCTCGAGGAGGTGGACCAGCACGTCGAGGAGGCAGGGCTTGAGGGGCAGATACCTGCTACTACTACTGGAGCACGTCTACAGGTGATGAGAGAGTTATGGTTTTTCCGCTGCTGTGTATGAGAGTGAGAGAGAGATATGATGTACTGGGCATAAGCCCTTCTTTCATACATTTTCTGTACTCATTATGGACTGTCTTATGTTTCATTTGATATATATATACTGTGGCTGTGGACTTGCTTCTGCTTTTACTCTGATTTATTATGCAATTATTCTCATATTGGCCGAACAGGTTATGATCGTACTAGCCGGCAGAATCGGCGTCTTGCGGTGACGACTAACTCGTGCGTTAGTGTCACCGTAAGGCGGCGGTTCTGGGCATAAGATCCGGGTTGCCTCGGATTTGAGGAACAGGATCTTACACGCGCACTCTACAGAAGTTGAAATAAAGCAATAAAACCTAACTCATACACGCACACACACTTGCAAAAATAAGAAAAACAAAGTTGCTGAAAAATTAAAACGACTGCATTTCTACCGCTAGAATGCGGTAGAAATGCATAAAAAGTGAAAATAAAAATTAACCGAGCGAAAATGTTTTGCAAATAAACGCAAAATGAAAGTACTCGAAAAATTAAAACAACTGCATTTCTACCGCTAGAATGCGATAGAAATGCGTTAAAAGATGAAATAAAAAATAAAAGAACTAAAAGTTTTACAATTAAAAAGCTAAAATGAAGTGAGCGAAAAATTATAACGACTATATTTTCATTCTTATATTTTTATAAAAACTCCTAAAAAGTGAAAATAAAACTAAAAAAAGACGAAAAAGTTTTACAATCCTAAAAATCCTAAGTTAAGGAAAATGAAAATCACACTTTTTTAGGTGTTTTTATAAACCCTTAAGAATGAAAATAAGGAAAAAAGGAAAAACTAAACCTAAACAAGTGTGGATTATAAAAATAAAACGGACATTACAACGGCTAGAAATGCCGATAAAATCCTAAACTAAGCGAGATTATGAAAGCTTTAAAAGATAAAACATAAAAAGAACAAAAAAGGGGGAACGAAAAATTGCAAAGAGAAGGGCGCTTAATTGAATTCCAAACCATATGAAGAGAAAAAACTAACATTTCATTTAATAAAAAGCTATTACATGGAAAGCTAAAACAAACAAACAACCTAATACAAGCTAAGAGAGATGGGGGGAGAAATTCTCCTTACATAAGCATGGAATCCAAATGGGCAGCACCTCCCCTAAGTAATTTGGACCAAAAAGTGGACAGAAATTTCATACAGCAGCTGGCCTTTTATAGGCAAAATTTCGGGTTGGTCACGCCCATGACTAGGGCGTGACAGGGGGGCGTGTCGCTACTATACATGAGCTGATCGGGTGACTTGACTGGAAAGTTGACTTCAGCAAAAAACGTGGCGGTCACGCCCTAGGTCACGGGCGTGACATGTGTCAGTCACGGGCGTAACTTGGGCGTGTCGGGGAGGTCGATCTGGGCGCGGTCCGACCGCAAAGTCGAGCGCGTCACGTCGGGCCAGGTGGCTAAGTCACGCCCGTGTCACACTTTGACACGGGCGTGTCAGGGGGCGTGTCGCTACTGTACATGAGCTGATCGGGTGACTTGACTGGAAAGTTGACATCGGCTGAAAACGTGGCGGTCACGCCCTAGGTCACGGGCGTGATATGTGTCAGTCACGGGCATGACTGGGCGTGTCGGGAAGGTCGATCTGGGTGCAGTTCGGCCGCAAAGTCGCGCGTGTCACGTCGGGCCAGGTGGCTAAGTCACGCCCGTGTCACATTTTGACACGGGCGTGTCTGGGGGCGTGTCGAGCTCAGTTTGATGATCGCCGATCGTCGAGCTGGCAACCTGTGGTCTGCGATCGTCGAGGGCATGACACGGGCATGTGGTCATGTGACAAGGGGGTGTCAATCAACATTTTGACTTTTTCTGGAATTTTTCTGAATTTTTCTGGAATAAAAATAAAGCTAAGTTAGAAATAATATTTACAAAAATAAGCAATTTATTGAATAAAACTAATAAAAAGGACAAAAATAAACAGAATTGACTTAAATAAAATACAAAAATATAGATATATTTACAACTCATCATATATCGACCCTCCTCTAGGACTGTTTGGCTCACTCCCCTCTTCCAAAGAAGATTAAAAAGCCTACTAGATCTCCCAAATTTAGACGTCCTCCCAGGACGAATTTTTGTAGATTCCACCCAGGAATCTGATGACCTTCCAGGTCAATTTCTCACTAACTCCTCCTAGAAATTTGAAGACCTCCAAGGTCAATTTATCACCCATTAGATACAAAAAATAGTAAGAGGAGAAAGAAAAATATACTGAAGAGAATTTTTGCTCCCTCAAAAATAAATCTCTAGAGGTAGCGAGTGATCGGTGATTTTGATTCTCGTGGCTTGGGCATATGATTGTCTTCAGAATCTCATTCTAGTGTTCCTTCTCCAGAGAACTTCTTCATTTGTACAAGAGGGAAAGAGGTCTTCTCCTTGGATGGTGGCTCTCAATAGCAGGGATGATAATAAGCCTCCTTTAGATGTTCTAGGGTTCAAGCCACGACTAACAGGATAAATTAGTGTTTATATGTATTTAAAATACTATCGCCGGCAATAGAAAAATAGTTGGCGATAGTATAAATTTAACATGTAGTCGCCAATTATCTCGTGCCAAAAAAGAAAGGTGGCAGCCCTTTCCTATAACATTACTGCTACAGCCGACGATATTTATATCGTCAGGGTATAGTGACCTTTTTATGGCTTCCTGTGTGTTCCAACTCCTATTCCACAGATCTCTTATGTGTCCACTCCCAGGCTATTGCCCAGGATAGTGCAAAATCTCATCATTCCTAAAAAACTTTACATCTATAAATCAGCACAATATACCCAAATAATGATCAAATATAGCTTGAGATTTGATATTATCAAACCTGAGAGATACATAATGCATGTTCTAACAATATGGTTAGGGGAAGTAGTGTTAGAAGGGAAGGTGCCCTTCTGCAAAATGGAGTCATACAAAGAGTTGTCAGCAATAGGAAGCCAAAAATGGGTGGTGAATCATTTTCTGGTAGCCCCATTACTTGGAACTTCGATGTTATAATATTTTGTCTAATACAACTTCCACATCTCTATCGGCACAAACATTCACCATGCTCCTACCATTCGCTAAAATAAGTGGCATGGCCTCCTCTTCATCGATATGAATGTTAAACATGTCAACATCCCTAAGGCAATGATGTTTCGAGAGGAGCTCGTGTCAACTAGCACATATGTAGGGACACTATTTAACTTGCACTCAACAATGATACCTCCACCAAAATTTAGAGCAAGATCCAATGAACCCCATCCTTACTCACGTGGATTAGTTTTTGATTGGTTTAAGAGAGTATAAAGCATTTTTTCTTTATGAGTTTGGCAAGCTAGGAGAATTGGATTTCAATGCTTTTCACTATGGAATTTTTATTAGCAATAAAGGACATAGTGAAATCAATATGTTGATCTAACTTGTGTTCACATGGTGCCCTCACAACAGACTTGCCCTAATTATAATTTGGAGGAGTAAAAGGATGTAAGGTCATCTTCCACTAGCTTGTCCTCGCTGAAGTTGTTGTGTGCCAGTTCTTCGGCTAAAGTTCAGGTGATTTCTCCACCTGGGATTATATGAATTAATAAAAGTGGGCCAATTTGTTGATTGCCCAAATAGTTCACCTCCTCAAATGTGTTGGAAATGTAAGAACCAGTAGGGGAGCTCCCGACACTTAAATGAGTGGTGCCCATTGGCACCATAACTTTGGCAAGTAATAGGAAACATGGGGGTAGTAGTAGGTCGCATACCCTTCCCCATCAAACTAAATTCGTTGATTTTTCTAGGCATATCCCCCAGTTGGGAAGATATAGCTATATACAGATCCACCTCATGGAATCCCACAACTTCCTTTTTAGGGGTTCCTCTATCATCACCTTACTGGGCATTCTAGGTAACATCCCATTTCCGGCTAAACCCCTAGGAGTCGGTTTGTCGTGACAGAACCCTAAGAAACCCAAAAATTGAAGTCCATCAACAAAGAATTCGAGTCACAGGTTGGTCACGCCCGTGACCTACATGTCACGCCCGTGACCTAGGGCGTGACCCCTTCAACGATCATCGATCTCAGAAAGATGATCGTCGAGTGCAGAAATTTGCAACTCCGGCCTGTCACGCCCGTGACATAGGGCGTGACCCCCTTCAACGATCGTCGATCTCCGCGAGACGATCGTCGAGCATAGAATTTGCATAATGACCCTGTCACACCCGTGACCTATGTGTCATGCCCGTGACCTAGGGCGTGACCCACCCTCGATGATCGTCGATCTCAGGAAGACGATCAGCGAGCGCAGAGTTTGCATCACGGGTAATCACGCCTGTGACCAACAGGTCACACCCGTGACCTAGGGCATGACCCCTTCGACGATCGTCTATCTCAGGAAGACGATTGTCAAACTCTGAATTTGCAACACACCTATCACGCCCGTGACCTATGTGTCACGCCCGTGACCAGGGCCGAAACGTCAGCCAGGCTGGAAATTTCTATAACTGAAATCATAATCAATTATGATTATGGGAATTTACAGCAGGAGTATTTATGAGCTGTTTCTTTCTCTAAATACTTAATAAAATGGGGAAGCGTTGACCCAATAAGAAATCGCCACCTGGATCAGTCTTCTCATCTTCCACTGTTTCCTTTCCTGCACCATAACTGAGATATTATTAAGAGAAAACATTCATGGCCATGAATGTTTCACCCTTTCCCCTCCCCAATTGGAGATCTATAAAAGCCCCCTTAGAGCAAGAGGAGAAGGTTACACCCTTGAACAAAAGGATTCATATTTCTGCTCTTGTTGTACGAGAAGTTCGGGAACGGCACCACCACGCCATGACCATCCGACGTTCATCTCGTCTCCAAACCGCGAACAAGGTCCTCCTCTACTTCTTCTTTTATGGGTAGATCTTAGGATCTTAGAAATTAATTTCGTGCTCAACGGAGCCGAACCTATCTCGAGTTTTCATGGAAAACCATGAAAAATATATTTTTCGGGTACGTCGGAAACCGCCACCTCCGGCGGCCAAACCACCGCCGACCGATAGCCATCGCCTCGACGGAGGTGGTGGTGGTCGTGGCTGGCCAGGGAAGTGACCGGACGGCCGGTGATGGATCGCGAAAGAGCTACAGGAAATGTATTTTTCTGGGTGCTGTTACGGATTCTATTTGGTAGGAAAGATGAACAGTAAAGATATATTTATAATATTAAATTAAGTATATATTATATAAGATAGATATATATTAAATGGATTATTTTGATGCTGCAAAACGAGGCATTTAGAAGCCGTTTTAGGAAAAATGGCCAGTCACGAAAGTTGTAGCCCTTTGAGTCTAGATTAATTTAAAATTGATTTCAACTCGTTTGGGTAAGCGGTTTGACCACAGCACCCGTTTTAATGGGGGTTGTACCTAGAATGGGGCAGAAACTAAAATGGATGCCGACTCTTCTTCCTTTGTTCAAATTACTTGAAATTTGGGCAAGGGGTTACCCTTAGCCATATCTAGAGGTTGTACAAAAATGGGAATTTTTGGAGATACTTTTTCTATAGTTTTTGTATTAATTTAATAAACTTAGAGGAATTTATTTAAGTGGTCAAATGACTTCCAAACCCTCCCAAATTTTGGTGAGTGGTCCATGGCTATAAAACTTAGCTCTGCACAAATTTTCAACTCATTGAGATGAGTTTTGGATAGGGAGCCACCTATTCTTAACTAGGAATTAGTGAGGCATTTTTGAGTAAAGAGTGCATTAGAAGTTGGAACGGTCAAATCTCCTCAACAGAGGCTGATATTTCGACCACTGACTTGGAAGGGTTATTATAACCCACTTGGAGAAAATGGTGAGAATAGGGGTTGGTTTACCCTAGAATCCAAGCTCAAACCCTAAATAGAGGGTTTTGAGGGTTGTGAAGGATATGGGGGAAAATTGCTTTTATATTGTCTTGAGAATCAGTAGAGTCGACACTAAAATAATATAAATCATCTGGATGGAATCTTGGAGGATTTGGAGATAGGTAGATACCTCAAATCCCTAATCTTAGCTTTAGGGTAAAATACTAATTAAGCACAATCCATTACTAAACATTACTTAAAGGCTGTGAAACTTGGGTGGAGTGAGTTTTGGAGTGGGTAGAATTTATAGAAATTTTACTGGAATTTTATGATGTTTATTTCCAGCACTGCATTTGTAAAGTTGATTATAGTCCTAATTTATGTTTTAATTATTTGTATCTTTCTGATCATTGAAATCTCATGAAATCTTGGAAGTAAATGTTTTAGGATAGAATGGTTACCCTTGAATTTTTATATAATTTTTAGTTGAGTAAATCTAGTACTTCCTTCACAAATGTTAAAAAGGGGTTCTATGTTTTGGAAATTAATTATGTCTGATATTATTACTTAAAATTTATGAAAGTGGCCCAATGCTATTTTTAAGGCTTTATCTGCATAGTATAATTTATTTATAATTTTTGGAAAATATTCTCTGTACTTGATTCACAAATAACGAAATATAGAAGCTATGGCTAAAATAGTTTTAGTGTCCTTTTGATGATAGAAAAATTATGATACTTTGGATTTACCATATTGAGAAAACATAATATTTATTATAATTTTGTTGGACATCTTGCATGAGAACTTAGGGTAGTTCATGTTCAAACCGGTAGCCTTGGAATTTTTGAGGAAATTAATTAAATGCCAGATAAATTAGGAAAATTACCACATTCTGGATTTAGGCTAATTATATCATGATAAGTCTCCAGTAAATAACTTAGGGCATTTGGATGAATATTGGATCATTGCCTAACCGGTTCGACATTTAGTCTAGGTTGGTCTGCATCTAGAAAATTGTTAAATTGCAATTGGACATGATCTGGGATAGTGTTGGAGTTAGCCATTTTTTCTTGGAGGATAGATGTGGACGATATCGCAATAGAATGAAATGAAGAATAAAGAGAAGTGGTGTCAACTAGAGTTAAGAGGTTCTCGGGTTTGAAGAAAGATCGTCTTTCCCAAAGAGAGGAAGGTCAAAAATCACCCAAGGTTAGCCTATCGTAACATGATAAGGGAATGGGTAAGGGAATTCAACCAATAATAATAAGTGTCTTGCGAAAGGGAACGATGGGCTTCAGCTACCATCATAGTTCCTAGTGCCCTTTGAAAGCCCTTCACGGGGAATACCGGGGGCAGTCCTGGGTTAACGTAAACTGTAATAATAAACTGACAAGAGTAACATAGTAATTAGGGTTGCACCTTTCACAAACACTGTTTGCACAGGAAGATTTATGGGAGCTTCGGCTCGGTTGGTTAAGAGACGGACGGAATGGTCCGGGGAGCTTCGGCTCGGTTGGTTAAGAGACGGACGTTTTGGTCCGGGGAGCTTCGGCTCGGTTTTTGTGTGATTACGATTAAATTTGCATGTGCATAAAAGAAATGAAAATTAAGGTTGTGGATCTTTGGTATTGGAGGGTCGATGCACCGATGCCAATACGCTTACTCAGCAAGTGTGATTTTTACACTTCACCAAAGCTAAGTCCGGTGCGGCAGCCGGCAGGAGTACACGGGCGTCCGCTAGTGCACCAAGCGTTGAGGAGTACGATAGGTCTGACCGGTAGTGCTTTACTGGTTTAGAGGTGGGCGAGGCCCAACCCACCGCTTCCGTGTGCCACTACGGAGGTATCCTGGGAGGTAACAGCTCCGAAAGGTGGAACTAAAGGTCTGTGTGCACAAAGTCGGGTATGTGAGTTGAACTTGTATGTTCCATCATACCCACTTGCATGTCATAGCATAATCGATTCATTTAACCCTGACATATAAAGTATAAGTGGTATGGGACGCTTATACATTAGGACCTGCAAAACGATACCTTGGTCTATAAGCTTGTGTGGGCATGTTTATAAATTAAGGTTAAATTCAATATATATATGCTGCTGTTTGATAACCGACACCCCAACGTATAAGTGGTATGAGACACTTTATACGATAGGAGCCTTGCAGAAGATTCCTTGGCTTATGCACTTCCGCACATAAGGTAAGGTTACTTTTCCTACTTTCTGTTTCTGTCATATTTATTATAGAATTGCTAGATTAGTTCCACTGCCACCTATTTTCTTTTGATTCATTCTCCACCTTCATGTCCTTCCCTTTCTTCCTCTCCGCTCGGTACCTAGGAGCCATAGGGGAAGGGGTAGGGGATGATAGGGCTTAGTCTTTATGACTAACGGTTTTCAAACAGCATCATTTAGGGGATCATGGAGCCCAGCATGGAGGAGCAGCCCCAGAGACCGGTGCGCTTTGAGATGGACAGTCTAGCTCCGGAGTTCATACAGCCGGGACCATGAGTCTCTACCTTGAGTAGTTTCTGTTTTTGCTTCCGCATGAGTGATTTGTGGTGAGGACATATTGTACCGGGCTTAAGCCCGTATTTTTAGTACTCTGATATACTATTCTGTGGACACTCCCTTCGTGGAGTTTTATTTTTATATATGTGATTTATTTCAGTGGACTTGCTTTTGCTTACTTCATTTTATGCTACCTTTCTGTGATCAAATTGGCCGGCAGAATCGGCGCCTTATGGTGATTACCCTTCAGGACGTGAAGGTGTCACCGCAAAGCGGCGATTCTGGGCCTAAGACCCCGGGTTTAAAAAGAAAAGGGGGGGGGGTCTTACAAGTGGTATCAGAGGAGGTTTCGATCCTCCGACCTGTGGGTTATGGAGCTCAGTTGGTGATGAGAGCTGTGGTAAAGAGTCTCTTATCAAGGTCCTTGGTTCGATCCCCAGTGGCAACAACCCGCCGCTGCTAAAAAACAGGCGCGGAGAGGGGTTGGGGTGCATGGTTTGCAGACTTGGTTAGGCTGAACCCTTTCGAGCGTGGTGCTGGGGGTGCCGGCGGCCGTCCTTGCGAGCGTGGTGCTGGGGAGGCCATTACATTCTACTGGGCTAGATTCTTCATAATAGATTACATTTCATCCAGGGTTTTCCCCATCATGGATTCTCCCATAGCAGAATAAACATTCGCTTGGATGCTTGAATAAAAAATATTAATGAGTTCCCAAAGGGTCGCCTTATGTCGAAGGCAATGCCTCAAGAGCTCATTAAATCTTTCCGAAGTTTCGTCAAGGGACTCTTGATCTCGTTGTTTAATGGTGTCGATTTCAATTTGTGCTGCCAAAATCTTGGTGATGGGGAAATACTTTATTAGAAATTCATTAACTAATTTATTCCAGGTAATGATGCTTCCCGGAGGGATAGAGAAGATCCAAGCCATACCCTTATCCATCAATGTGAAGAGAAGGAGATTTAGCCACATTGTATCATTCGTCATCCCATTTCTCTGAAAAGTTCACAAATTTCTAGAAAGTTAAAGATGTGTTAGTGCAGGTCTTTGAGAAAAAGACCGACAAGTTGAACAGAGTTTCTTAACATATTTAGAATGGAGGAAAACTTTAGGTTGGTGATGATTGGGGTTAATGGTGGATACACACTTCCCATAGTTGGGGTTGTGCACTCAAACATTTTACAATCTCTCGACTACACCACTTCCTCCTTTACTTGAATATTAGGATTTGGGTTCGCATTCCCAATAACTTGCATGTTCGAATTGGGGTGGCAGTTACCCATGACTATAGCTTGCTCTCATTTTTGATTTTGTAGTGTGAGCTTTATTTCAGGGTCAAGGGAGACCAACACGCCCTTCCTCTTCTCCAGATCCACAACAAAAAACAAAGCACAAAATAACAAGAAATCAAACAACGAAAGAAATATGGAAAACAAAAGAAACAATCTATAAAGGAGAGACTCTCTTTCTCTTGACCCTCTCGAAAGAAGAATATCACACGTCGTGCTCCTGACAATCGCACCAAAATTTGGTGTTTTGACTAAATCAAGGCATGGGCAAGTGCACCTACTATTATCTTCAAGAAATAATGAAATGGGGAGTAACTCCCGAGTATCGAACCTATCGTGGAGCATAGAATGGGGGATTCTACATTTAGGAGAGATGATGAGTCCGATTTATATACTGTTTTTGAACTCATTTGAGCTAGATTTCACGCACAAGCACTTCACATTTGTCCCATAATCGCTTATATTTCAATTGATCCTCATTTGTACACGAAGTGCACATTAGGCCAGTTATGGTGCGCAATTGCGCTATATTTTGTTGGGGGTAAGCACATAGTGCTCCCCGAAGTATTTTATAACTCTTATTACAGTTTTGGAAAGGCTATGGTGTACCCAATCTAATTTTGGAATTCTAAAGAATCGCATAGTCGTGCATTTTATTGGATCTGGTGGCCAACCTTAGGGGGGTGAATAAGGTTTTCAATTAAATTCAGAATTAAATAAATTTAAGCAGGGCAACCAATTCTGGAAGCTACTATAGGGCGGTAGGCTACTACCGTTCGAGGGTAGGTCACAAAAAAACATTTTACCATACAAAATTTGTTTTCCAATTTTCCACACAACCCTTAATATCATAGCAACAAGTTACCACGAATTCAAGATGACATAAAGGAACTTTAATTTTATTAAAAATTAAGAAGAAGTTTACAATAATACAACTATACCTCCAGGATGTCGGAGATCAGAGGCGATGAAAACAAACAATTCTCTTTTGGTTTCTATATTGGCCCTCACCAAATACTGGTTGGCTCTCTCTATTCTTCCCAAGAAGATTGATGAGCCGGCTCCTCACCTTACTCCCAGGAAGGGTCTTAGAGCCTGCAAGATCTCCTAGATTTAGACGTCCTCCCCGGACGATTTCCTATAAAATCCTTCCTGGATTCCGAATACCTCCCCAGTTGATTTTCCTCATACACATAATGATTAGGAATAAAGTACAAATAAAGATAAAAAGGTTTGAAACTATTTCTCCCTCAAAGAAGAATTCCTCCATATAATGGTGCACGATTGATTATTTTGAATGACATTCTTCTTGAGCTAAAACAACTGTTGAAGGTCATTGGAGACTTAGCACTTCGGAGTTCTTAGATCCCAAATGGGAGGGAGAGATTTCACTTTTCCTTGCACGGAGATGGTGGCTCATAACTACAAAGGAATTGGCCAAACCCTAGACATGTAATTCTCCTCCTTGTCTATACAGAAAAGGAAATGTGTGCTTTCAGAGTATTTTTTAAAATTATTTGCCGTCGAAGGTAATGCTAGCGCCCTATACTAGGTCTTTTCATGCAGTGTCGCCAGCTGTCCATCAAATTAGTAAAAAATCTTAAAATATTCTTGCCACTTTTGGATGTTGTGTCATGGTAAGGCTAGCGCCCGGTGGTAGCGGTTCTCCTCAATGTTGTTGATTTGACGATTGTCAAGATGGATAGAGACCGACGTTAGGTCACAGAGATAAAACATTGTGCGCTAAACTTTAATCATGTGTCGCTAGCGCCAGTGGTAGATCTAACGCCCGGCGGTAGGTCACAGAGATTGAAATTCTCGTTCTTCATTCTGGTAAACCTGCACACTATATCCAACACAAGTATGATCAAATGTAACTTGGGATTTGATATTTTCAAACTAAAGAGATGCAACCATGGGTTCCAACAAACTCACCCTTTTTGATAATATCAAATCCCATTCATGAGATATAAATCATTAGTAGTATGGTATAGTGTAATACATCAATAAGCATGAAATATAACAAGGTTTACTCGAC
The DNA here is from genome assembly GCA_039513925.1 of Platanthera zijinensis. NCBI lineage: Eukaryota > Viridiplantae > Streptophyta > Magnoliopsida > Asparagales > Orchidaceae > Platanthera > Platanthera zijinensis. The sequence goes on along the minus strand of CM077098.1, from coordinate 51,223,801 downwards.
CATGAAACTAGTGCGTGCCCTAAGAAGTTACACGTGCCACTTGTGATTTTGCGATCAAGTGAACAACCGGCATAGTATGAATTGAAATATCCATAAGCATGAAATTGGTGGTGTGTGGATACCAAAGACCAAGATTCTAAGACCCTATGAGATACCTAAAGATACGTTGAATGGACGTGAGATGAGATTCTTTAGGATTAGCTTGATATCTTGCCAAAAGGTACACTATAAACATGATGTCTTGTCTAGATGCACTTAAATATAATAATGATCTAATTATGCCTCTAAATAATTTTTGGTCCACCGAAATGCCACTTTCATCCTTCCCTAGTTTTAGTGATGCGCTCATTGGAGTTTTTGCTTATTTTAAATTCTCAAAACCAAATTTCTTAATCAAATCTTAGTGTATTTAGCTTGACAAATAAAATATCATCATCTCGTTAAGAAATTTGAAACCTAAGAAGTATGTCTATTCTCCTACTAAACTCATTTAAAATTCACTTTGCATCACTTTTATGATTTCTTCACTTAAATTTTCATTAGTGGCACGAAATATTATATCATCGACATATATTTGCATGATCTTTAAATTTGAATCACTATATATTACAAATAATGTAGTATCTGCACTTCCCATCCTAAAACCATGCTTGACAAGAAAAATCGTTAACCTATCATACCAAGCATGAGGTGCTTCCTTTAATATGTATAAGGCTTTTATGAGTTTAAAGACATGATTTAGATGATTATAATTTTTAAAACCAAGTGGTTTCTCTACATACACTTCTTCTTTAAAATAGCCATTTAGAAACGCACTCTTGACGTTCATTTGATAAAATTTTATCCTTTTAAAACTAGGAAATGCTAAGAACATCCTAATGGACTCAAGGCGAACTACGGGTTCAAAAGACTCCTCAAAATCCATCCCTTCGATCTGAGAGTATCCATGAGCAACTAACCTAGCTTTATTTCTTGTTATCCTTGACTCACCATAAAGTTTATTTTTCAAGATCCACTTAATACCTATAACTGGATGGTTACTAGGGCGCTCCACTAATGTCCAAACTCTATTTCTTTCAAATTGATTAAGTTCCTCGTTTTTGGCCAGAAACCAAGACTCATCATTTAGTGCTTTAGAAATATTGTTAGGTTCAATTTCAAATAAAAAACATAAGTTTGAAAATGATTCATGCACAAATGAACGGGTTCTAATCCCATTCAAAGACTCTCCAATTACTACTTCTCGAGGATGGGTTTTTGAAAAATTTAGTTCATTTGGAAGCTTATATCCTTCTATGTCACCTAATTCTTCACCTGCTACTTCTACATCTCTCTTCACACTCTTCTCTTCTTAAAAAATGGCATCATCATCAACTATATTTAATTTATGGTCTTCTTTTAGGGTATTTTCGTTAAAGTAAACATGAATTGATTCTTCTACAACCAAGATTCTTTTATTATAGACACGACTCGTGGATGAATATCCTAAAACGATGCCTTGGTCAAATTTTTCATCAAATTTTACTAAAATATTCTTGGTGTTTAGAAAAAAAACACGGGCAACCAAAGACTCTAAAATAGGTTTAAATCGCTTTTTATCATAGTATAGCTCATATGGGGTGCGCTTTAGAATAGGGCAAAGCATGGTCCAGTTCATCATATAATATGCAGTGTTAAGTACTTCAGCCCAAAAATATTGAGGCAAGCCGAACTCGACCAGTATTATGCGAGCTAATTCTTGAAGTGTCCCGTTCTTCCTTTCTACTACTCCATTTTCTATGGAGTGTGTGGGACTGAAAACTCGTGCCAAAATCTTAAATTGTTATAGAAATTTGTAAAATTTTCATTCTCAAATTCTTACCCGTAATCGGTCCTTATGCATTTTATTTTTAGTTCCATTTCATTTTGCAATCTCGTACATAGATTAGAGAATTCAAAGATTGTGTCAGATTTATTAGCAAGAAAAATTGTCCAACAAAAACGTGAGTAATGGTTTATAATCACAAATGTGTATCGTTTCCCACCTAAACTACATGTGCTAAGAGGACCAAATAGATCCATGTGAATTAGTTGCAATGGTCTAGACGTGGAAATATAATTTTTTTTCTTTTAAATGATGATTTTATGAAATTTCTCTTTAAGGACCACATAAAGAAGTCAAACTACCGCTTCATTTTGGAAGACAACGAATTAGTTTTTCCTTTGATAGTTTGACTATTAGTTTACTCCCAGAATGACTGAGTACCCTATGCCAAAGTTCCAACTCTTTATTTTTAGCAACTAAGCACTTTAAATTAGAAAAAGATATGTCGTCAAAATTAATAGTATAGACATTATGGTTTCTAAGTGCAGTGGGCAACATGGTGTTCGATTAAGTGTCTATAATATTATATATATTCGTAGAGGTTTCAAATAACACATTCAATCCCTTATCACAAAGTTGACTAGTAGAAATTAAATTGTGCTTTAAACCTTCTACAAATATTACATTTGAAATAGAAAATACCTTGTTACCTATGTTGTTGATACCAAGAATATGTCATTTGATGCTGTCTCTAAAAGTCGTCATGCCTCCTTTCTTCTTATCCAGGCTAACGAACTTGTCTTCATCATCAGTCATGTGCTTGGAACAACCGGAGTCCAAGTAACACACGTTCTCTCTATCCTTAGTCTGCCAACACACCAAAAAAGAGGATGAGGGTAAATATCTAGTTACCCAAGTTATTCCACCCATAGTATAGGTAGTTGACGTTGGCATCCAGATTTGAGCAATTTTAGTTAATTTTTTCTTCAAGTAAGAGCTAGAAATGCAACCAAACTTATTACATTTGGCACACTTGATATAGGAAATTGATATCACCTTTAGCACTGTATTTGGGCTCATGTTGGAGGATGGATATAGGCTTTTAGCTTTAACATGGTTCACTTTATGTTTTTGAAGCTTATTGTTCAGATTTGCTGGAGAAGAGCTATCGTTGGCAATAGTGATATCGCTGGGCAGTAGCTTCACGTGTTTGTATTCCAGCACAAACTTTCTAGATCCCTAACCCTGATATCCCAGTAACATATTAAGAGATTTTTTGGCTTATTCCAAACTATTGGATGGCACAGTTCAGGTCATGGATGTTCGTCTTTAACGCAGTGTTTTCCATGATAATCATCACACACCGGTTTACGAATTGCTTCTTTCCATTCTCAATATGGCTAAGAAAATTTTGTAGCTTCCTTTCCAAGTCCTTCCTCTCTTTGTTAAGAGTTTCATTTTTGGAGGAAGATTCGTGAGGCACTCTTCTAATTCTTTTATTGTGCTCAAAGAGTGAGATCATTATTGTCACTCGACCTTCTCTTTTCCATATTTAATCAGTTCATTATTGAGACAATTTAAATCTTTTCATTTATGTATTTTCAGATTTTAAAAATTATTTTTATTACTCAAATCATCTAATTTATCACATAATTTTTTATATAAATCATAAAGTTCTTCATAAGTGGGAGGTTTTACCTCGGTATCATTATGGACATTAGATTCATTTGCAGACTCGTCTTGGTGTTTTCTTATGAGGCACAGATTTGCCTCTTCTTCATTGCTCGAGCTCGATGTGTCAGACTTATCTGCTGATTCATCATCCCAGGTTGTCGCCTTTAGCACCTTTTTCTTCCTCTTTCCATGGGTCTTCCTTTCCCTTTCCTCCATCAAAAGCTTAGGATAATCGCTCTTGAAGTGTCCATATTTGTGGCAGTGGAAGCACTCATGGTTGAATTCTTCTTCATCACTCTTTGCTACTTTTGGTGCTTTGCTCCACACCTTCTTCTCTTCCGCACCATTATTCATGAATATTTGAAACTTGCTTCACCTCTTTGTTTTCCTCATGAACTTCTTGAATCCACGAGCATACAAACTATCCACATAATCAGTCTCCTCAGTCACCACTTTTTCTTTACCTGCCTTCAGTGTCAGTGTCTTCTTCTTCTATTCCCTAGGATACTCCTCAGCTTGAATTTTCCAGATGAGCTTGTGGGTTTTCAGGTTCCTAATGACGCTCTCTATATCCACGGTACTGATATCGTGAGATTTAGCAATGGCATTCACCTTTGGATTTAATTGCAGAGGCAAATACCGTAGGATCTTCCTTACCAAGTCCCTATTTGAGAAAGTCTTTTTGAGAGATTTAAGCTTCATTTGGTTCGGCGGTGGCGGGTTGATCCGGCGGGTGGAAAATGAGTGTTCGAACCGGAGGGGGGAGGTGGCTGCTCCAAACGGAGCTTTTTGGAGGCGTTTCTCAAGGGGGCGGGTGGAAATGGAGCAAATGCCGTCGGAGGTTCATTTGTTTTTCCTCCTTCCGGCGGCATTTGCTCAAAATGGAGCAACGAAACGCCCAAACAAATGGAGCCTTAGAGGTGTTGATGATCTTTGTTGTGAGCATACATGTTATCCACCTCTTCATCGATCTCCATCCAGAACTATTCATATTCAAACTCCAGTCGAAACATCTTTGACTCCTTTACATGTGAGGTACCTTCAAGATTCAGTCCAAGCAGATGCCAAATATCATAAAAAATTTCACAATTAGAGATTCTATTAAATTCAGTCTTATCTAAGGCATAGAATAAAGAGTTCATGGACTAGGCATTATTTGTACACCTTAACTTATCAACATCATCCCATTTATCACGAGGTTTTTTTACAATCTGATCAGACACAGTAATGGTGGGTGCAGTGTATTTTGTTTCGACCATGGCCCACACATCCATGCTTTGTGTCATCAAGAATATTTTCATGCACGTTCTCCAGTAGCAATGATAAATCCCCCGAAATAATGGAGGCGTACTCACTCCTTGTCCCTCAAGAAAGGTGTGATTAGCGTTAGTAATCTACTTCAAGATTTTAATCCCTTTTCGAAGTAACCTACCTCTGATAGTACTTGTTGGATCTGGTGACCAACCTTAGCGTGGGGGTAGGGGTGAATAAGATTTTTACTTAAATTCATAATTAAATAAATTTAAGTAGGGAAACCTCTTTTAGAAGCTACTGCGGGACGGTAGGCTACTACCGCGCGATAGTAGGTCATAGAAAAAATTTCCCCATACTAAAGTTATTTTCTGATTTTCCACACAACCTTCAATATCCTAGCAATAAGAAACCACGAATTATAGATGAAATAAAGGAACTTTAATTTTATTCCAAATTAAGAAGTTTACAACAATACAACTAGATCTCTTTGACATCAGAAGTCGGAGGTGATGAAAACAAACAATTCTCTTTTGGTTTCTATACTGAACCTCACCAAGACTGGTTAGCTCTCTCTCTTCTTCCCAAGTAGATTGACGAGCCGGATCCTCACCTTCCTCCACGAAAGTGTCCTAGAGCCTACTAGATCTCTTAGATATGGACGTCCTCCTAGGACGATTTTCTATGGAATGCTTTCCAGATTCCAACGACATCCCCGATCGATTTTCCTCACACACAAAATGATTAGAAAACAGAAAAATTACAAATAAAGATAGAGAGGTTTGCAACTATTGCTCCCTCAAAGAAGAATTCCTCCATAAAATGGTGTGTGGTCGATGCTTCAAAATGTCATTCTTCTTGTGCTCGATAAACTTCTGATGGTCATTGGAGACTTCGCACTTCATAGTTCTTCGATCGCGAATGAGAGAGAGAGATTTCATTTTTCCTTGCACGAAGACGGTGGTTCGCAACTGCAGAGGTGCTGGCCGAACCCTAGACTATAATTCTCCTCCTTATCTACTCAAAAAAAGAAACTCATGCTTTTATAGTCTATTTTTAAATAAGCTACCGTCGGCTGTAATGCTAGTTCTCAGCGGTAGGTCTTTCACGTGGTGTTTCCAGCTATCCATCAAATTAGGAAAAAATTCCTAAAATATTATTGTCGGTTTTGGATACCGTAGCGCAGTAAGACTAGCACCCTGTGAAACAGAGCTAAATAAAGGTAAATTTTATTGCACCAAAAACACAATCATTACATATGTATGCCCCCTTATTTATAGAAAATGGGGTAGATAAGATAATACAATAAGCAATGTGGGACTAAATACAAGACACGCAAGCTGAGTGGTTTGACACTATCAAACCACTTGACTATACAAAATACATAAACAACAACTGAGAGGTCTAAGTTGTTAGCCTAAATCACCTAGAGGGGGTGAATAGGTGAAATGCGTGTCAAAAGCGGAATTAAAAAATTTAACGCAGCGCACATCAAGCAATCACAGAAGACAAGAAATTTACAGTGGTTCCCCAATATTGGGTACGTCCACTCTACTCACCGATCTAGCAAATCACTAGACTCGGCTACTCCACTATCTCGGATTGAAAACAATCCTACACCTCGGAACCACGTTCCTACAAATCTCGATCCAACTGGATCTACAAAACTCGGAAGAAAAATCTTCCTACAAATCTCGGAGAAAAACTCCTACAATGAAATTTTGGTTTGAGAATAAAAATCAACACAACAAATTTCAGATCTGGATCTTTGACAGTCTTCTTCTTTAGGAGCTTTGACTTGATCAGAAAAGGTTGAAGATGACTTGAGAGAAAGATCCACGAATCTGAAAACTAGAACCACCTCGATCGAGAAGATAGATCTGAAATCCTTGAGGCTCGGCGAGATCGAGTGATTCACTCTTGTCTGGATCGCTGGAGAAATAGTCCTTGAAGACGGAGATCGACGATCCAGAATTTCTTCCGTGAACAACGATGGCGGCGGCGGCGGCGTGAGGATTAGGGTTCACGGAATTTTCTCTTTTTTCAAAAGAATATCTCTGTAATCTTGTTAATTAGTCAATTCTGAAATGACCTATTTATAGGTGGACTCCAACGGTCATAATCTTAATAAAGGATGACACGTGGACCAATCAGAAATGACGGATTCAAAATACTTAGCGAATTCGAACTTAGAAGAATTCTGGAATAGCGAACTGCTATACTCGAGTAAGAGAAGATATACTCGAGTATGGGAATTTAGATACTCGAGTGACAAAGAGACATATACTCGAGTATGAGAATAGAAATTTATTTGATAGAGAAATGAACTACTCGAGTATTAGAAGAGATATACTCGAGTATCAGAAAAGATATACTCGAGTATCAGCAAAGATATACTCGAGTATCAGCATATGAATCCGGGAAACATTCACCTACTCGAGTATTAAAATCAACTACTCGAGTATCGAATAATTTACTCGAGTATCAAAATCAATTACTCGAGTATCAACTGCTTACTCGAGTATTAAAACCAACTACTCGAGTATCGAATAATTTACTCGAGTATCAAAATCAATTACTCGAGTATCAACTGCTTACTCGAGTATTAAAACCAACTACTCGAGTATCGAATAATTTACTCGAGTATCAAAATCAATTACTCGAGTATCAATACTTGAACTTGCAGAAAAGAGAAGAAAAGGATCTACTCGAGTATGATATATGATTTACTCGAGTGATTACGTTACTTACTCGAGTATGAAAACACCTTACCCGAGTGACTGACTAACTACTCGAGTATAGAAATATATACACGAGTATTCAGAGCCTACTCGAGTAAGTCTAACTGATTACTCGAGTAAGTCTAATTAACTACTCGAGTATGGAAATACATACACGAGTATTAAGTCTGATACTCGAGTATAACAAAGGGGTTACTCGAGTATTTTGGACTTAGAAATTTTTCTGAGGAAATTAGTTCCAATGCTTCTGTCCATCAATCCAAGTGCATATAGGAAGTGTATCCCAATTGAGAGGCTATACATGGGCCAACACTTTGGATCACACAATGAGGGATTACATTGTATGGTCCTGTGTTTGGTGACCCATTATAGACTGAGATTGGTCTACACTTGGCAATTAGAACCTGCACACATACAACTTAAACACAGCATCAAATACACCTTAATTCTTCTTAGTTCTAGGTCTTACCTCCTACAAATCTGAGGTATTGTGGAGACAAATCCCAACAATCTCCCCCTATTTGTAGATGTCAGCATCCTCTATACTAAGGTGAATTATACAGAGTAAAAAGAACAATGCACATATACTTGAAAAACAAAATATAAGTTAAAGCAAGATAATCAATGAGATAGCCATAATCAGAATTAAATATATATATATATATGTAGACATGTTTTAAGCACAGAAATAAAAGTCCAATTCCACATTCTTAGTTCAACTCAAGATGGGGCATCCTTGTGCATCCTTTCTCTTTTCAAGTCTTGCCTCTCTAGGTAGCTGAAAGGTTTTGGAAAGTAAGTCCTGGGCCTAGGAGGAGCAGCTGGGTTGTTATGCCCCCAATTTCTGTCATGCAGCCTGATCTTTATCTAAGATGCTTCATAGGCTTTCCACTCTGAATAACTGTAGTAATTATCTCTGTTCTCCCCAAGATCAGTCACTAACCTCAAAGTATCAAGAATTAGGGACTTAGAGGTAGGACTCCACACTTCAGCATGAACAACAGGTGGTCTACCTTCAGAAGCTGGCTCTTTCCTGGGTGCAGAGCGGCTGGCAGAAGCGCCGTCACCATATTTTCTTTTCTTCTTAGAAGGGCCTTGAGAACTGGAAGGCAAATCATCTTGCCATGCTTCAGTATAGGATAGGGGAGGCTCAGTCACATCACCCTCAGCTCTAGGTGAGAAAACTGGCACACCTCCTTGAAGGGTTGCTTGAGCTGAGACATCTGCTGGAGGCTGTTCTGCAAGAGGATTTAAATGCTGAGGTATAATGGTAGGGTCCAGTTGAAACTCAGGAAAGTTTTGATTATGCAGCCAGACAGCAGTGTCATAGGTATAGAATTTGACTGACTGGAGCTGGGAAAGAATGGATTCTTTCAATCCTTTTACTAGATCACTTATAGCCTCTTGAGATTGGGTAGACTGTTGTTTGACCTGGGCTTCAGCTTGTTCAGAAAGTTTTTCAACTTGTTCTTTTACAATCTTCTCCCCCTTGCTGATATCTATGGATAGCTGGGCAATAGCTTCATCCCTGAAGGTGCTCACTTCATTACATACTTTCACAACATTAGTTTCAGCTCTCTCATCTAGCTTGAGCTAATTGTGAGCTACTGTCTCTGCTTGGTTTCTTAGCTCACCTATGCTCGTGATGGTGTGATCTATGGCTTTGCCTCCAATCTTGAACAACTGCTTGAGAGTGTCAGTGTTTGCTTGAATTTCAGCAAAGCCTCTGCTCATCTCCTTTTCAAGAGCAGAGACCTTGGAGTTGACTGACTGCAGAGAGGCATCAAAGTAATCTCTCTGTTCTTTGAGCATGAGCTCAATCTTGCTGACTAGATCTGAAGAGGAGGAGGAAGAGGGAGCTGAGGTTAATCCAGGGACTGGTAGAGCAGTAGCAGTCCAAGGGGGGATCTCTTCCACAACCACTGAGCTTACAGCTCTCGTGGTTTGGATTAACTCAATGGAGTCACAGGGATCAGTGAAGGAGGGGAGAGAGAAATCAAGTGTCCTCAGAGGAGGGTCAACAGGGTCTGGGGAATCCTCCTCATCATCGGATAGAATGATATCATCATGAAGATCTGTGGCACCCAAAGGGGAGAGAGCTGGAGACTGAGCAGGAGACTTGGCAGGAGACTTGGCAGGAGACTTGGCAGGAGACTTGGCAGGAGACTTGGCAGGAGACTTGGCAGCTGAATCATTTTGAAAAAGAGGAGCATCTGAGCTTAGCTCATCAATGAATCTGTCTATATCTTCAGCTGTAGACAGTAGGTGAGCTGTATCTGGAATCTCAGATTCAGGAATTTCTGATTGAAGATGAGCTGGAGTAGGGGAAACTGGAGGAGTAGCAACTCTGACTTCTTCTTGTGCTGGAATCACTGATTCAGAAGTAACTTGAAGCTGAGAAAGAGAAGAGGCAGGCTCCCCCTCAACTAAAGCACCAGAGGTAGCAATAGTTTGATGTAGAGGAGGAGATGGGATCCTGACTTCAGGTAAACTGCTGTCTTGTTGTTGTTCTGAGATGGCATCAACCTTGGAGGCTTGGGCAGGGTTCATGATCTTGAGGTCATACCTCTGAATGGAAGATATTGAAACTTTCTTCATGTGGTGAAGAGGAGTCCCTTTAGAGAAGTCAAACACTGTAGGATTGATCTCATGGAGGAGGAGGGAGATAATCCTGGCAAAACTGGGATGTTTGACGCTTTCTCTGATCTTATCCAGTATCATCATTCCAAACTGGAACTTCTTCCTGCAGACAATAGCTTGCATCACGTCGAATAGATTCTGGGATACATCTCTAATGGAGTAAGTCTTGCACCATAGGATTTTGGCAATGATGTCAACGAGAAACTTTCCTTCTGAATTGAACAAAGAACGATTCAGGGTTTCACCTCCACCTTCTGGATCCCGACCACAGAATAGAGAGGTGCGGTCGGCATCTACCTTGTCTAGGTCATCTTCTTCGTCGACCACTGGCATCCGAAGCAGAGTGGCGACAGAGGTTTTATCTAACCAAATTTCAACTCCCCTTACCTTGGATTTCAGAACTGTACCATTGTGTCTAACCTTCAAATTGCTGTAGAACTCTTCAACATCAGGAAGTAAGAGACGGCAGGGTTCTTGAAGAACGAAGGTCAGTCCGGCCGTGTCCAGGAGAATCAGTAGGTTCTTGAAGTCATCCGAGATATCTTCAATGCCATCTGTCACTAATTCAGAGCCGATTCCAAACTTGGAGGAGGGAGGAGCCATCAGCTATTCGGAAATCTTGCGGTGAAGGAAGACGAAGAACAGGAGTCGGGAATACGAAAAGTCGGCGGCTACTCGAGTGAATGAGAAGTGGAAAGGACTTTTTCGATTTGAATATATATATAAATAATCCTAATTAGGTTTAAAGAGAATTAAGTATAATGGCATACCTGAACAAGGCGGCAATTTGATGGGTGCGAGTAGAGATTTTGAAAATCCAAAATACTTCCGAATACTCGAGTAGTAGATGACAGCATACACGTGTATTAGGTTTAGTATACTCGAGTAGGCACATCATACACGAGTAATCAATCATACATACTCGAGTATGTAATCAGCATACACGAGTATTAAGTTCTTAACGAATTTTCATACTCGAGTATAAGAAGTTCATACACGAGTATCTTTTGGATTACTCGAGTATATGAACCTTTTTACTCGAGTATTAGCCGTTTACTCGTGTAAGTGTAGCGATGCTCGAGTCTCTAATACTTGAAGGAATTGCCCTGGTAGATGTCTATTTCCACTGAAAAACTATACCTCTGAGCAGCCAACATTACTGATATCTTCTTAATTTGAGAGTCCATCACTGGTCTTCTTTGTTGAGCAGTCCAAGCTCAGTTTTGAAGAACGAGAACTTGGACTCGTCCAGCGGCTTTGTAAAAATATCTGCAACTTGCCTGTCTGTGGAGACATACTGTAGAGCTATATCTCCATTTTCCACATGCTCCCGGATGAAATGATAGCGAAGCTCTATATGCTTGGTCCGGCTGTGGGAGACTGGATTGTTGGCTATTGCTATAGCGCTGGAAGAGTCACAGAACAGGGGAATGTTCTGGAACTTTATGTTGTAGTCTTCAAACTGATTCTTGATCCATAAGAGCTGTGCACAACAGCTGCCTGCAGAGATGTACTCTGATTCAGCCGTTGAGATGGCTACACAGTTTTGTTTCTTACTGCTCCAGGAAATGAGTCTCCTTCCGAGAAATTGGCAAGTCCCGGAGGTACTTTTCCTGTCATCTTTGCTACCTGCAAAATCTGCATCTGAAAATCCAATTAGTTCACTATCATTACTTCTTGGGTACCATAAGCCAAGATTTGGTGTACCTTTGAGGTATCTCAAGATTCGCTTTGCAGCGATGTAGTGAGATTCCTTAGAGTTCACCTGAAATCTAGCACATACATATGTTGAGAACATTATATCTGGTCTACTTGCAGTGAGGTAGAGCAAGGACCCAATTATGCTTCTGTACTTGGTTTTATCAAAAGGTTTCCCTTTCTCATCCTTGTCCAGAGACATAGCTGAGGCCATTGGAGTCCTCATAGAGGTTGCATTCTCCATTCCGAATTTCTTAAGTAGCTCTTTGGTGAACTTGGTCTGTGAGATGAAAATCCCATCTTCAGATTGTTTCACCTGAAGCCCTAAGAAATACTTTAGCTCTCCCATACTGCTCATTTCAAACTTCCCTTGCATAAGTTTAGAAAACTTCTTGCAGAGGTTGTTATCCGTAGAGCCGAAAATAATATCGTCGACATAGATTTGCACTAGCAAAGTCTTGCCTTTTATTTCCCTAAGAAATAATGTTTTGTCTATCTTTCCTCTTGTGAACTTGTTCTCAAGAAGGAAGCTAGACAGAGTCTCATACCAAGCTCGAGGAGCTTGTTTAAGACCATATAGTGCTTTTTGCAATAAGTATACATAATTAGGATGGGTTGAATCAACAAAACCTGGAGGTTGCTCTACGTACACCTCTTCCTTTATGTCACCATTTAGGAAGGCGGACTTAACGTCCATTTGATAGACGGTAAAGCCCTTGAGTGCAGCGTAGGCAAGAAATAACCTGATCGCTTCCAGTCTCGCTACTGGAGCATAAGTCTGGTCTAAGTCGATTCCTTCTTCTTGACGATATCCCTTGGTGACAAGTCTGGCTTTATTCTTTATAATAGTTCCATCTTCATCCATCTTGTTCCGGTAAACCCACTTTGTCCCGATGACGTTCTTACCTTTGGGTCTAGGAACAAGTGTCCAAACCTTGCATCGTTTGAACTGATTCAGTTCTTCTTCCATGGCTAGAATCCAGGATGCATCGGAGTTGGCTTCCTCAAATTTCTTTGGTTCAACCTGTGAGAGAAAACTTAAGTGTAAATTCTCGTTAGTTGTACCTCGACGAGTTCTGACGCCATCCCGAGGATCTCCTATTATTTGGTCAACAGGATGATCCTTCAAGTGTCTGAACTCTAGAGTCCTTGCATCTGGGATCTCTTCCGCCACTGGAGTTGCATCTTCAGCTGGGATGTCTTCTTCATCTTGATCATCCACCTCTCCATTGGTGGTTGGAGAGGGGACCTTGATGAATGTCTCATCTTTATCTTCACTAGGCTCATCCAAGCAGAGTTCTTTCAACTTTGTACCTGCATCTACAATAGGCACACTAGACGAGTTGCTTTGCAACAGACTCGTCTCATCAAATACAAGATGTATCGACTCTTCCACCACCAGAGTTTTTCTATTGAATACTCTATAAGCCTTACTATGGCTACTATATCCTACGAAAATACCTTCAAAGCTTTTCTCGCTAAACTTGGTAGAGTGATACTTGCCATTGTTAAGTACGAAGCACTTACAGCCAAAGATTCTAAGGTATGAAATGGTTGGTTGCCTGCCTTTTAGAAGTTCGTAAGGAGTCTTATCATGGTTCTTGTTGATGAGTGCTCGATTTTGCACGTGACAAGCGGTGTTGATGGCTTCAGCCCAGAAATACTCCGGAAGTGAGGCATCACTCAACATAGTCCGACAAGCCTCTATAAGTGTTCTGTTCCTTCTCTCAGCTACTCCATTTTGCTGTGGAGTGCGAGGAGAGGAAAACTCATAAAAGATACCTTGACTTTCACAAAATTCTGTCAAGGCTCCAGACTTGAATTCCGTTCCATTGTCACTTCTGATTTTGACTACGGAACAGTTGTATTCATTCTGGATCTACTTCACAAAATTAGTGAAAATACCGAAGGTATCTGACTTGTGTTTCAGAAAGAACACCCACACAAAGCGCGAGTAATCATCCACAATAACCAACGTATATTCCTTACCTCCCAAACTTCTAACCTGTAGTGGACCAAACAAGTCCATATGGAGAAGCTGCAAACTTCTATTGGAGTCCTTGCCTATTATGCTTTTAAACGAACTTCTTGTTTGCTTGCCTTTGATACAAGCGTGACAAGGACTGTCCGTAACGCACTTGACATTAGGTGCATCACGCAATAAGTTTTGAGAGAATAATTTATTAATTGTTTTGAAATTAATATATGCTAGTCTCTTGTGCCATTGGTCAGCAAGAGATGCACTACTTTTTGCCAAAAGACACACTGGTGTCGAAGAGTCTATACAAATAAAATTCAGAAAGAAAATATTTCTGCTTCGAGTGCCTGATAAAATAGTTTCCATATTGTTAACCGATTTTATCAAACACTTGTCAGCATGAAATTCAACTACGTATCCTTTGTCGCATAGTTGGCTTATGCTGATGAGATTGTGTTCCAATCCTTCAACATAGGCTACATCCGAAAAGGATACGCTACCGTTAGAGATCATACCATAGCCTTTAGTTATTCCTCGATCTGAACCTCCAAAGATGACCTTTGGTCCGTTACAGACTGAGGTGTAATTCTGTAGTAGGCTCCTTGTCCCGGTCATATGCCGAGAACATCCACTGTCCAAGTACCAGATTGGCATTTTGGTGGCCTTTGGACATACCTGCAATTACAATCATTTAGCCTTAGGAACCCAAACAAGTTTGGGTCCTTGGTCTCGAGTTAGAATACTCCCCCTACGAGTATTAGCCTCATGAGTGGTCACTCTCACGTTGCTAACCTTAGGGGTTGCAGCATTTTCAGGATTGAACCAACAATCACTGGCAAAATGACCAATTCTGCCACAGCACCAACAGTTGAACCTGTTGTATCTTTGCCTTGTGTAGTCCTGCTTGACTTTCGGGAATGAAGGTCTGGCAGGAGCTTTACTCTTGGAGGAGGAGGCTTCATGATAATGGCAGTTACATGAGGTCTTCTCCTTCATAGGCTTTTCTACAATGGGTTTTACTTTTGGTGTCTTTTTGAAATTATGACCATGAGCATAAGGTCCATAGCTTTGAAGCTGAATCTCCTCATAAGGTGCCTTGAAGACACTCTCGCCAAAGTTACGAGGACGAGTCCAACCTTGGTATCTTGACTTAGGCTTCTCAGGGATCGGCCTAGAAAAGTGTCCGTAGGTGGACTCATAATCGAGTTCATTCGTGGGAAAGATAACTTTCTTGAACACAACAGGTTCCAAGGGAGCTTTCCCTTTTTCTTCAGCTAGAGCCTTCCGGGCAGCCTTATTCTTTCTCTTGGCCTTGTTTCTCCTAGAGGATTTACTAGAAGAGACAATGTGGCCTAAACCAGCACCCTTGGCCTTAGCAGAGAATTCAGCAACGATTGGAAGAACTGTCTTAGGCTTAGAAAAACTCTCAACAAGCTTCTTTTCAGCCTCGAGTTGTCGTTCCAATTCTTTGATGATTTCCTCTTTAAGGTCGATGTGCTTGAGAGCTTTATTGTATCCCTCCATAGCTGCATTGAGGTTCTCTTGAAGAGAGTTAGTCTTATCGACTTCTTCTCTCAAGCTGCTCTCACTAGCTCGTAGAGAATTTATCTCTTTGGCTTGAGTTTTCATTAATCTACGACATTTTTCGTAAGCGGTGAGTAACTCCTTATACTGACCCATGAGCTCAGATTCATCTTCAGAGGAATATCCCTCTTGCTCATTGTCATCATCAGAATCAGAGAGAGGAGTGTGAGATTTTACCTCCCCAGTAAACTGGGGGACTTGTTCATCATCCGAATGAGCCATGAGCCCAAAGTAAGCTTCCTCTTCTTCACTCGACTCAGATGAGTCAGAGTCGCTGAGAGTTTTGCTCTTTTTGGCTACTAAGCTTTTCTCTGTCCTCTTCTTGTGGTGTGAGGATTTCTTTTCCTCTCTTCTTCCACCCTCTTTCTTTTTGTGAGGGCAATCGGCGATGACGTGACCTGGCTTATTGCAACAATAACAAATGATGTCAGTAGAAATCTGTTTGTTCGGTTTAGAATTATACCTATCATGGCTACTTGAGCCTTTCTTCCGATGATCACTGTCATGTCGTGATCTTCTATATGAGGCATCCTTGCCTCTCCATTGCTTCTTCTTGTTCAAAAATTTCTTGAACTGCCTTGAGAGTAGGGAGAACTCTCCATCAGATAGTTCTGAGCCAGATGAGCTGGGCTCAGATGATTCTTCTTCATCAGCCTCAGGAACTGGGGCAGGAGAGCTAGCCTTTATCTTCCTTGAGCTATCTGCCTTTAGAGCGACAGATTTCTCCTTGGATGCAGACCTGCTTGTCTCTTCTTCAACTTTTCTTGAGTTGATTTGTAGCTCGTAAGACATAAGCTTTCCGAACAGATTTTGCGGGTCCGTCTCAGCTAACCTTCCAAACTCCCGAATGGCACATACCTTATTGTCCCATTCCTTGGTTAGGGATCTTAAGAATTTGTCATTGAGTTCCCCGTTGGTGAAGACTCGGCCATAAACTCTTAGGCCGTTCACTATCTTGAAAAAGTTCTCGAATGTGTCAGCTATGGCTTCCTTGTGACCTTGCCGGAAGGCTTCATACTTTTGATTCAGAAGGGATCTCCGATCATCCCTCACTTCTTCAGTGCCTTCCATCAGAGTCACCAGGGATTGCCACATCTCCTTGGCAGACTGGCAATGAATTAGATTCTGCAGCATTGAGTCATCGACTGCACTTGCTATAATATTTTTAGCCTTCTTGTCCAGAGAGACAAGTGCAATCTCATCCTTGTCTAGATCCATCAACTTCTTGGGAACTTGCTTGTTAGGATCTATGGTGGAGGTAGTCATAGGAATGTGGGGACCTTCTTCAACAATCATGAAGATCCGGGGATCTACTGCTTCCATGAAGAACTTTACTCTTTCCTTCCACATAGGAAAGTTGTTCTTGGTGCAGATAGGGAGTTTAGCAAAATCCTTGGTCTTACTCATGCTTGATACTTTTCAGGAAATAACTTAGAAGGATAAGATCAAGGTGTTAACCTTTTAACGATCAACCTGCCTCTGATACCAATTGAGAGGTCTAAGTTGTTAGCCTAAATCACCTAGAGGGGGTGAATAGGTGAAATGCATGTCAAAAGCGGAATTAAAAAATTTAACGCATCGCACATTAAGCAATCACAGAAGACAAGAAATTTACAGTGGTTCCCCAATCTTGGGTACGTCCACTCTACTCACCGATCTAGCAAATCACTAGACTCGGCTACTCCACTATCTCGGATTGAAAACAATCCTACACCTCGGAACCACGTTCCTACAAATCTCGATCCAACTGGATCTACAAAACTCGGAAGAAAAATCTTCCTACAAATCTCGGAGAAAAACTCCTACAATGAAATTTTTGTTTGAGAATAAAAATCAACACAACAAATTTCAGATCTGGATCTTTGACAGTCTTCTTCTTTAGGAGCTTTGACTTGATCAGAAAAGGTTGAAGATGACTTGAGAGAAAGATCCACGAATCTGAAAACTAGAACCACCTCGATCGAGAAGATAGATCTGAAATCCTTGAGGCTCGGCGAGATCGAGTGATTCACTCTTGTCTGGATCGCTGGAGAAATAGTCCTTGAAGACGGAGATCGACGATCCATAATTTCTTCCGTGAACAACGATGGCGGCGGCGGCGGCGTGAGGATTAGGGTTCACGGAATTTTCTCTTTTTTCAAAAGAATATCTCTGTAATCTTGTTAATTAGTCAATTCTGAAATGACCTATTTATAGGTGGACTCCAACGGTCATAATCTTAATAAAGGATGACACGTGGACCAATCAGAAATGACGGATTCAAAATACTTAGCGAATTCGAACTTAGAAGAATTCTGGAATAGGGAACTGCTATACTCGAGTAAGAGAAGATATACTCGAGTATGGGATTTTAGATACTCGAGTGACAAAGAGACATATACTCGAGTATGAGAATAGAAATTTACTTGATAGAGAAATGAACTACTCGAGTATTAGAAGAGATATACTCGAGTATCAGAAAAGATATACTCGAGTATCAGCAAAGATATACTCGAGTATCAGCATATGAATCCGGGAAACATTCACCTACTCGAGTATTAAAATCAACTACTCGAGTATCGAATAATTTACTCGAGTATCAAAATCAATTACTCGAGTATCAACTGCTTACTCGAGTATTAAAACCAACTACTCGAGTATCGAATAATTTACTCGAGTATCAAAATCAATTACTCGAGTATCAACTGCTTACTCGAGTATTAAAACCAACTACTCGAGTATCGAATAATTTACTCGAGTATCAAAATCAATTACTCGAGTATCAATACTTGAACTTGCAGAAAAGAGAAGAAAAGGATCTACTCGAGTATGATATATGATTTACTCGAGTGATTACGTTACTTACTCGAGTATGAAAACACCTTACCCGAGTGACTGACTAACTACTCGAGTATAGAAATATATACACGAGTATTCAGAGCCTACTCGAGTAAGTCTAACTGATTACTCGAGTAAGTCTAATTAACTACTCGAGTATGGAAATACATACACGAGTATTAAGTCTGATACTCGAGTATAACAAAGGGGTTACTCGAGTATTTTGGACTTAGAAATTTTTCTGAGGAAATTAGTTCCAATGCTTCTGTCCATCAATCCAAGTGCATATAGGAAGTGTATCCCAATTGAGAGGCTATACATGGGCCAACACTTTGGATCACACAATGAGGGATTACATTGTATGGTCCTGTGTTTGGTGACCCATTATAGACTGACATTGGTCTACACTTGGCAATTAGAACCTGCACACATACAACTTAAACACAGCATCAAATACACCTTAATTCATCTTAGTTCAAGGTCTGACCTCCTACAAATCTGAGGTATTGTGGAGACAAATCCCAACAACAACCTCTAAACTCTTGCGGCAACTAACACCAAGACTACAGCTATGGATACCTCTAGACCGCTGCGGCTACCTCTAGACCACTGTGGATAACATCTAGTCCGTTGTTATGGCTCTTTTTAGATCAGCTACGGCTACCTCCAGAACGCTGCGGCTAACAACCAGACCGCTATAATGGCTAATCTCTAGACCATTGCTACTGCTAATGGACAGACCGCTGATGCGGTTAATCACTAGATCGTTGTTGGGCTAATAGCCAGACCATTATTGCGGTTAATCACCAGACTGCTTCTATGGCTAATTACCAGACCATTATTGCGGTTAACCACTAGGCCATTGTTGCAATAATCCCTCAGACCGCTACTTTACTCCTGACCGCTAGCTGAGGTCTACAACAAGACCATTGAGCCAAACCGCCAGACTACCTAGAGAAACAGACTATTGTGGCTAGATATAGATCCTCTCAGTATCCTCATGCTCCAAAACTCCCCCTCAAGTTGGAGCATATATATCTACCATGCCCAGCTTGCTATAAACCTCCCCAAAAGGAGTAACTAGCTTGGTGAAGAAATCAGCTAGTTCTCTCTCTGAGGTAACAAACGGAGTACAGATCTGATTCTTCAAAATCTCCTCTCTAATGAAGTGGCAATCAATCTCGATATGCTTTGTCCTCTCATGAAAGACAGGATTCCTCGAAATATATATGGTTGCTTTATTATCACAGAACATTGGCAGAGGATGATCATAAACCTCTCAAAAATCAATCATTAGTGTTCGTAACCACTTTAGATCGCAAGTAGTTTGAGCCATGCTTATATACTCGTCTTCTGCACTTGACTTGGAGACAACAGCTTGTTTCTTGCTCTTCTAGCTGACTAAATTTCCTCCAATAAAAGTATAGAACCCTGACGTAGACTTCCTATCTTCCTTATCAAATACATAGCTAGCATCAGAGTATGCCTCAACCTTCAAATGTCCCCTTTTCTGAAACAGAAGTCCTTTCCCTAGAGAACCTTTCACATACTCTAAAATCTTCATTGTCGACTGAAGATGACACTCCTTAGGAGCTTTCATAAACTAGCTCACTCTTCCCACTACATAATAAATATCCGGTCTTATGACTGTCAGATAAATTAGTTTCCCCACAAGATGTTTGTACCTGGTGACATCTTCAAGAAGAGGTGAGTCCTTAATCCAACACTTGTCATCTCCAACAGACATCGGATATCGCACAGGTTTAGCCCCAAGGAGACCTGTCTCTTTTAAGAGATCCAAGGCATACCTCTGCTGTAATAGAACAATAGACCCTAGTTTCCTGGATATTTCAATTCCCAATAAATATTTCGGAGAGCTTATATCTTTAGTAGCAAAATGTTGAAGAAGATGCTTTTTTGTCGTATTCACACCTTCTCCATGATCTCTTGTAAGAAGAATGTCATCCACGTAAACTGCAAGGATAACAATACCAGCCAATGTTTTGTTAAAGAATAAGGAGTGATCTGCAACACTTCGAGCAAATCCAACCATGGAAATAACTTCGTTGAACTTGTCAAACCAGGCCATGGGACTCTACTTAAGACCATAGATCGCCTTTCGCAGTTTACAGACCTGAGACTCCTCCTAAGCAGCATACCCAGTAGGTTGCTCCATATAGACAGTTTCTTGCAAATCACCATAAATAAAGGCATTCTTCACATCCAACAGAGACATTTCCCAGTCTCTGTTGATAGGCACCTCAAAAAGAACACGGATTGTAGTAATCCTAGCCACATGAGAGAAAGTATCAAAGAAATCCACACAATAGGTCTGCATAAAAATTTTGGCAATAAGTCGAGCCTTGTAACGATCAATAAAACCATCATGGAGAAACTTGATGACAAAGACCTAGCGACAGTCAACCACATCAGCTTCTGGAGGAGTAGGAACAAGAGTGTAAGTAACCCATTCAGTAAGAGTGTACATCTCTTCATCCATAACAGCCTTCCAATGAGGAATAGCAAGAGCATCTTGATACAAGGCTGGAACAACATTTGTTGAAAGGGCAATATAAAAACTCCTTGACAAAGGAGAGAGCTGATCATAATAAACCGCAGCCTGAAGAGGATGTTGTGTGCTGAACAATCGAAAGATCAAGATCTGTCCTGTCTACCGTATCAGCTCCATCCAAAGAAGATACTACTGGCCTGGGAGCTGGTGGAAGCATCTCAGGAGAAGAATCAGGGACAGTAGAAGAATCAGAAATAGGCGGAGAACAAAGAAGGGAAGGCTTGGGAAGTGGTGTCGATACATTGGGAACAGAAGAAGAATCATCGGAAATAGGAAGAGTAGAGGGAGAAGAAAAGAATGGAGCATCCTTAAAGAAAGTAACATCCACTGAGACATAATGTCTCTAAATAATAGGATCAAGATAATGATATCCTTTCTATATCAGATAATAGCCCAAAAAGATGCACTTGATAGAATGAGGAGAAAGTTTGTCACGTCTAGAAGCAGGAGAATGGACAAACGCAGTGCATCCAAAGACACGATGAGGTAATGGAAATAGTGTCCCATCAGGATATAAAATATAAGGAGTCTTGTCATTGATAACCGAAGAAGGAACTTGATTAATAAGAAAATAGTAAAGAAGAACTGCAAGACCCCAATAAGACCGGGGAACATCCATATGAGTGAGAAGACTACTAGCCACATCCAAAAGATAGCAATTTTTACGTTCAGCAGCGCAATTCTATTGTGAAGTGTAAGGGCAAGTAGTTTGATGGACATTTCCATGATCCAAACAAAATGATATAAAATGATGACTAAGATATTCCTTAGCATTATCAGTGCGAAGAATTTTAAAAGGGGTATCAAATTGTGTACGAATTTCATTATAAAATGCAGAAAAAATTGAGAAAATCTCAGAGCGTTCTTGTAAAAAATACAACCATATGCAACGAGAAAAGTCATCTATGAATGTAACAAAATACAAACTACCCCTACCAACATTTTGAAGGGGAGTAGGACCCCAAATATACGAATGAACCAGGTCAAAGGGACGAGAAGAACTGCGGCCATGCTTAGCAGGAAAAGTTGACCGGTGATGCTTTCCAAACTGACAAGATTCACAATTAAGAGAAAGCACACCTCGAGGTAGATCAGGCATAAGCTGATAAAGAATCCGAGGAGGAGGATACCCAAGGCAAAGATGCCACTAAAGTAGATAAGAAGATATAGAAAATGCAGAAGCAGTATCAAGATAGAATAAGCTGCCACTCTAAGTCCCAGTAGCAATCATCTCCTTGGAATGAGGAATCTGAAAAACACAAGTAGAGGCAGTAAAAATAGCTTCACAATTCAACTGTTTGTAAAGAACAGTAACAGAAAGAAGATTATATGGAAAATTCGGGACATAAAGAGTGTCCTGCAGCCAAAGAGAGTGAGTAACGTGCACGGTGCCAGAACCACAAACCGGAGATGGAGAACCATCCGTAATAAGTACCGAAGGTAACCAGTTGCTCTTTTCAAGATAAGAGAAAAGATGAGCATTACCTGTCATATGATTA
The DNA here is from genome assembly GCA_039513925.1 of Platanthera zijinensis. Classification (NCBI taxonomy): domain Eukaryota; kingdom Viridiplantae; phylum Streptophyta; class Magnoliopsida; order Asparagales; family Orchidaceae; genus Platanthera; species Platanthera zijinensis. Next base: position 51,201,543 of record CM077098.1, on the reverse strand, counting down.
GTAGCACAAGAATCAATGAGCCACCATGATTAGTAGCCAGAGAAGAATTAGACTGCACGGAGGAATCTGCCGATGTTGGATGAAGATGAAAATGTTTGGTCCAATAATGATCAACCAAGTGACCAAGTCGGCCACAATAAGAACAGAGATGCTTAGGATAACCACAGCCACCACCACGGACACCAGTACGGCCTCCATGGCCACTAGAGGTGTCATGAAGAGCAGGATGAGCAACAAATCAGGAGATGGAGATGGAAGCAACGGACGCTAAAGTAGAGTAATAACAACAGAAAATCTAGCAGCAGTTGCATCCAAAGTTGGAGTATCTGCCTCTCTTAGAATTTGCTGGCAGATCATATCATAAGAGTCTGGTAGGCAAAGAAGATAGCAAACAACAAGAAGCTCCTGAAAATGCTTGTGTTTCTTTGCCAGATCAGCAGAAAAAGGTCTATGCTGAAGAAGTTCAACACCAAGAGCTTGAACCTCCTAATAGGTAGAAGTTGGAGTCATGACTAGTCGAGCAAAGAGATCAGCATACAGAGTATAAATGCATGAAGTTTGAGATCTCTTGGAATATAAAGCGACAAGATGATTCCAAGCAGCCCTCACTGTCGGATCATATCAGATGACAGGAAGGCACTCAACAGACAAACTCTTGGCCAACCAAGTATGCACCAAGGCATTAGAAGCATCGCAATCATCAAAAGCAATTAAGCCAGAAGGAGGGGGATCATCATTCAAAAGATGATGCTTGTGCTGAGAACGCAATAGAAAAATGAAAAACACACTCCAGTCAGGGTAATTGGGACCAGTAAGCTTCAAAGCAGTACCCAGATTACCAAAAGCAGAGAAACATGAAGTAGAAAGAGAAGAAGGGACAGAGATAGTAGAAGAAGAAGATAGAGAAGAAGTGTCCATAGAGAACAAGGAGAAACCACACGGGTTGATCAAACAACCCATGCAAACACAAAAAGCCGCAAAGTAAACCGCACGACTAGATCAGAAGCCGCGCGAACAGAACAAACAAGGGAGGGCAGGGAGAAAAACTGTGCGAAAAGAAAAGAAGTCGTGCGAACAGAACTTACAAGGGAGGGCAGGGAGGGAAACCCCGCGAACAGAAAAGAAGCCATGCAAACTAGAGCAAAGGATAGATTTGCTCTAATACCATGTGAAAAAGGGCTAAATAAAGAAAAAATTTATTGTTCCAAAAAGATAATCATTACATAGTTATGCTCCCTTATTTATAGAAAATGGGGGAGATAAGAGAATACAACAAGCATTGCGGGACTAAATACAAGCCACATGGGTAGAGCGGTTTGACACAGCCAAATTGCCTGACTATACAGAATACATAAACAGCAACCTCTGAACCCTTGTGGCGGCTAACACCAAGACCGCAGATGTGGCTACCTCCAGACCGTTACGGCTACCTCCAGACCGCTACGGCTAACATCCAGTCTGCTGATGCGGCTTTCTCCCGATCAATTGCGGCTACCGCCAGACCGTTGTGGCTAACATCCAGACCGCTGTTGCGGCTAATCTCCAGACCGTTGTTGCGGCTAATGGCCGGACTACAGTTATGGTTAATCACCAGATTTTTACAGGGAGAAACAATAACAACCTGCCAGGAAGTGCGAATTGAGGAAGTACTGCCCGAGGCAGAGGAAGATAGGTGTGAGGATCGGGCCAATGTCGGAGGCCGCGGAGGGAACAGAGTGATCCACAATTGGGTGGGAGTTGAGGCTGCCCGCAAGGCGAGCCTCCATACCATGCACCGCCAGAGCATCGCTTCGATGTCCCAAACACCACCCCCGGATAATAAGATCACCTTCTCAAGGAAGGATATACCGGATCATGAGGATCCATTTTACGACGCATTGGTCATCCAGGACGCAGTCAAAAATTTTACCATCTCTCGGATCTTCATTGATAATAAGAGCTCGGTCAATGTCGTCTTCAAGAAGGCATTCGATGCAATGAAGGTGGAGGCCAGGCGGGTGTTGGGCTCGGATGGACCTCTCTTCGGATTCTCCGGAGAGAGGAAGGAAGTGGAAGGAGTGGGACTCCATATTACCCTAGGGGACAAGTCCAGAAACTTCCAGTTCGTCATTGTGGATGCTCCTAGCAGCTACAATGCCATATTCAGACGGCACCTCATCAGTGCCTTCCGTTGTGTGTCCTCCTCATTCCACCAGTGCCTCAAGTTCAATGTCGAGGGCATCCAGGTCCGGGTTCGGGGAGACCCCAAGGTGGCAAGGGAGTGCTATGTCACGGCGGTCAACACCATCTCATGGCAAGAGGGAACCGAGGAGATGGGGAGGAGGTTGGTGGAAGTGTCCTAGAAGTAGGCTTGAGGGGGAGCAGAGGAGATGGAGGTGGAGGAAGAGATTTGCGCCCAGGTGGTGGCAACGGAAGAAGTTCTGGGAGAGAAGGCCATGGTGATGGACATGGAGGAAGCCGAGGAGGAGGCTCCAATCCCAGTCGAGGGGCCGCTGGTGAGTGCGAGGATCAGTCCTAGCTGGAAGCTGTGGACGAGGTTGTGGAGATGGAGGTTCTCACTTGGGAAGGCAGGGTGGAGAAGGTGCATGTCAGCAGAGGGATGAGCCAGGAGGACCAGGTGAGGATGTTGGAGTGCATCCAAAAGAATGTCGACATCTTCGAATGGAGCGCGAAAGACATGCTGGGGATTGATGCTGATTTTGCATGCCACCGCCTCAACCTGGATCCCGAGGCTTGCCCCATTCGGCAGAAGAAGAGGTCTATAGCGGACAAGCTGGTCGAGCTCATCCGGGAGGAGCTGGGTAAGCTCCTCAAGGCCAGATTCATTCCAGAGATCTAGTATCACGGTTGGGTCTCCAATGTTGTAATGGTTAAAAAAGGGGATGGTTGCTGGAGGATGTGTGTAGATTTCTCACTTTAAAATAAATCATGTCCTAAGAATTGTTACCCCTTGCCTCGAATCAATGCGCTGGTTGACTCAGTCATCAGTTTCTCTCTAATGAGTTTCTTAGATGCTTTTTTGGGTTATCATTAAATCAGGATGCACCCACCCGACATAAAAGATGTCTCCTTCATCACCGGGGATTGGTTCTACTGCTATAAAATGATGTGTTTTTGGCTGAAAAATGCAGGTGTGATATATCAAACGATGATGGACCGAGTCTTCCGGGAGCAGAAGGGAAGGAACCTGAAGGTGTACGTAGATGATCTCATAATCAAGAGTCGGGATGTTGACTCTTACCTCTGGGACTTGGAGGAGACCATTGGAACCCTGTAGAAATATAAAATGAGACTGAACCCCTTGAAGTGTGTCTTTAGGGCAAGCAGGGGTAATTTCCTAGGTCATCTCCTTACCCCCACGAGGGTGGAACCCAATCCTTACAAGGTTAAAGGGATTATAGAGTTGGGGTCACCGTGGAATGCAAAAGAGGTCCAACGACTGATGGGGAAGTTGGGAGGTTTGACCAGGTTCCTCTCCTGGGCTGGGGAGAAGTTCCCACCCTTCTTCAAGGCATTGAGAGGTGCCAGAAATTTGATTGGTCAGACGAGTGCGAGTGTGCCATTCAATCCTTGAATAGGAAGCTTGCCCAGGATCCTCTACTCCAGGGACCAAAATAAGGGGAAGAACTGTCTCTGTACCTTGGGGTAGGGGTCGAGGCCCTGGGCTCTGTCTTGGTTCGGGAAGAGGACAAGAAGCAGCTGCCAATCTACTAGGTAAGTAGTGTCCTGAGAAAGGCAGAGCTTCGGTACCCCATGCTGGAGAAGTTGTCCTTCACCCTGGTCATCTTTGCCCGGAGGCTCCGTCCATATTTTCAGGCATACTCGATTTGGGTCGTGGCTGACCTTCCCCTCTGCAATAACTTTGAGGGGGTGGAGCACTCTAGGAGGCTAGCAAAGTGGTCGGTAGAGCTGAGTGAGTTTGACATATCCTTTGTCCATGCCTCTCGGTCAAGGCCCAAGAAATGGCTGACTTCCTAGCCGATTACGTGGTTGAAGTTGCGGAGGCCGAGCTCACTCACCAAGTTCCGTGGAGGGTGAAGTTGGATGGAACATCGGGGTGGCATTCCTTAGGGTCAAGGGTGCTTTTAGAGAGCCCACGGGGAACAAAGATTGAACAAATAGTGATCATCCATTTTCCCATCACCAACAATCAAGCGGAGTATGAGGCAGTGATAGCGGGGCTTTGTCTGGCAAGGGAGTTGGGTGGATAATATGGAAGTACTCATGGAGTCCATGGTGGTGTACTCTCAGATCAACGGGGAGTTTGAGGCCAGGGAGCCTATGTAACACCCAAAAATCCAAAAGTCCCAAAATGGGGGGGGGGTGACAAGGCCTGGGACCTGGGCGTGTCCCACGGAGAGTCCTGCTCTATTTTATCGAGTGTTCTCGAGTTGATTTTTGTCTCGAGTGGGTCTTGAGTGAGGCGACACGGCCTGGGACATGGGCGTGTCCAAGAGCGTGTCCTTCTCTGTGTGTCGTCTCGAACACTCGACGCCATGCACTCAACGATCGTTGAGAGGAGACACGGCCTGGGACACGAGCGTGTCCTAGGGCGTCTTGCTCAGGTTGATGACAAGATTATGTCTAAGGACACGTCCTGGAGCCTAGGCGTGTTCTGTAGGAAACAGGCGTGTCAAATGTGACACAAGCGTGTTTGGTACCCGTGTGCCTTTCGGGTTTTTGGTTGATCCTGTGTCAACTAAGGGACACACCCCTCGACACGGGCGTGTACCATGTGACACTGGCGTGTCTGGTGATTGACACAGGCATGTCTAAGCCCGTGTTCTGGACTAAGTATGTCGGTTCGTATACTGCTTGGAGTACACGGCTTGTTACACGGGCGTGTCACAGGCTGTGTCAGCCCACATATTGGACTTTGAGACCGATTTGTGGCCGTTCAATTCCTTCATCTTGGATCCAAGGCCTCAGCTGATTTTTTGCTGGGTTTAATCAAGGGATTGTAATGAAGAAGTCATTCTTAACTTGGCCATTCTCTTTCTAAAAGAGAAGAGAGAAGGGATAGGAGGAAGAAGGATGAGGAGAAGATCAAGCCACTGGTGGAGCTCCCGAGTTCCGATTCGAGATCCGAGGCCAGTTCTGTGGAGGCAAAGCTATTGCGGTGCTTTCCAACCGGTTAGAATTTTGATGGCTCCCAAGAGATCGTCAAGGGTAACGATCTTCCTTCTTGAACATGTGAAGTCCTCCTTTATGCATGAGCATGGAATCCTCTCCACCAAAAGGTGGAAAGAGTGAGATATTCCAGTTGGTTGATAGTCACTATCCCCTATTGAGTCTGCATCTAGACCCGGAAATGTGTAGTATGGGATAGGCATGCTATGTGAAGCCCATCTAGACAGATTGGTCTGGATTGGTGATGTTGCATATTGCGCACCGGAGAAGACTCCCCTTATAAGCATGTGGTTTGTGGAGTCGAAGGGTTGTGCCTGTGAAGGGGAGTAGAAGGAAGTACTGGAATGAGGAGTTCCAGGAAATACCCTTATATTGCTTGTGCTGCGGCCAGTCCTTTGTGGGCAGTATGGAAATTGTGAGGCCAGTACTTGGCGGACAGCGTGGCCATTGTGAATCCATTCATTGGTGGACGTTATGGCTATTGTTAGCTAAATGCTCTTAATAAGGCTTTGTGCAGAACAGGAAAGGTGAAACCGACCTGTGCCTTTGGTTATAGCCCCGAGTATGCCGTACTCGGTGATGGCAAGGCGACTTGAGCAATTGGGGGTGGTTGATCCGTACCTGCGTTATGTTGATTGTACAGGAGAGCGTCAAGGCATTGAGCTTTCGTTAGTGGCATAATGAGATTCTTAGGCATGTGCGCAAATAAGACTAAATTCTCAATACCGTGTAAATGGTGGTGTTGACCCTGGTTCGCCGGTCCACTAAAAATGTGCCCTGAGTGCACGAATTGTTGGGCCGTGTGGCTGATGATTGTGATGGATTGCTTGTGCGTGAGAGCACAATATATGTTATATCTATCTATGCATTGTTATGTCTGCAGGGAAGGAATGTCACTGCCCCGGGAAAGTGCTAGGATTGTTATAAATTGGTCAGCTGAATGCTGACCGTTGCCTTGTTTACCACCTTTAGGGTGGGCTGCCCCTGTGCAGGTGTTGGAGAGCCGAGTGGGAATTAAGAGGGCTGAAGTCCCTACGGATGCTGCTGCTACTGTTAGCCCTTGAAGGATACTTTCTCTTGTATTTTGTTCATGTGTGGTCGTCCTGCGCGCCGGTGTATTCAATCCACACTGTAAAAAGAGGAACTATAAGGCCTTAAGGCTAGCCTGTGTTGTATTTGTTGTACACTCTTTCATGAGTTGATATATAAATATGGTTTATATATATAGTGGACATTCCTGGTATGAGTTCATCTTTATTGTTAAAATCTTCCGCTAGCATGCTCAAAGTTAGGATGCGATGGTGTTGTGGTATTAACCTGTGACATCACCGTCTGTTTTTGGCATATAGTGTGGGGCCCCGGCCGGACCTTCTATTATATGTTGTTTAATGGGTGGAGTCATTACATTTTGGTATCAGCTTGTCTCGGTCTTACTCTTTTGAATTCTTGGTCGAATTCTTTTGTGGGGTGACGAGCACGTGTTTGTGCGAACCGCTTTAACACTAATGAACTCTTGAATGTCCACTAAGGTATGCAAATACACTTGTTTGGGGAACCAGCGCGTTCTTATATTATTGTTATTGCTTGCGTGAGGTCTCTAATGTGTTTCTTGTCCACCTATAGGTGACTCGTAGTGGTGCTGGTCAATCTGATCCCTAGCATTCTGAGGAGAGTACGGTAACAGCTGAGGTTCCTACACCTCCTCCTTCTGCGAAAACTGTCCTCTTATTTGTTGAGGATCTCTTTGTAATGTTTCAAGCTCCGCCTGTTGAGCAAGCACAGCTGGCAGTGGTGCTCGAACTGGTTGCTGAAAGGCCAGAACAAGTTGCAGTTATTGACCCTCGTGCAGCTGAACAAAAGTTAAAGCAGTTTATGAGCTTCAATCCACCTACGTTTGCAGGCATGGGATCCCCAACGCAGGCCGAGGATTGGTTATCATGCGTCAAGCGTATATTGATGGCGATCAGGACGGAGGAAGATAATAAGGTCACTTTGGCTACCTTCTTGTTGGAAGGAGAGGCTTGATTATGGTGGGACAAGGTTGAGTTACACCATTTAGCGGGCAGGCCGTTAACTCAAGTTTCGATGGAGGAGTTCTCTTGAATGTTCTTGGCAAAGCACTTGCCAGCAGCATAATGCATTGTTATGGAGAACGAGTTCCAATGGTTAACGTAAGGAAAAGTAGTGTTGATACATATTTGCATGAGTTTACCAGGTTGGGACGGTATGCGGGTTCAATCTTCGTGGATGAACAAAGGAAAACCAACCGGTTCTACGAAGGGTTACTGGACGAGTTGAGGTTCCTACTCTCCAGTTCGATGAACCAAGGGTTCCAAACATTGGTTGATATTGCGTGTGCGCTGGAAAAGGATATGAAGCGGGTGCAAGGTAAAAAGGACTTGGTTGTGACAAAGCCAGAATTCAAAGCACCCCGCCCTGGGAAATCATACTACCAGAAGAAGTGGGGCAAGAGGTCCAATTCTTCTGGGCAAACTTCTGCGACTGTTATGTCGGGAGTAACTTCAAGGCTGGAGCATCGTACCTGCTTTACCTATGGAAAAGTGGGGCATATAGTCCGTGATTGTCGGGTTGCTCAGCCAAAGGGGGAAAAGAAGACGGGTGCATCTTATGCTGAGAAGGGCAAAGTAGTGAAAGAGCCCTCTGCATCCCAGGCGCAACCCAGAGTTTATAATCTTGGCTAGCAGGAGGCTATAAAGCATAGTGACGTCGTCACATGTACGATTTAAGATATTGCTTGCTTTGGTTTTATTGCATAATTTGTTTGTAGATTGTGCATGATGAGTGTGCTACAGACTTTGTCCTGATTCGGAACAACCCGGTGAGAGCCCTGTTTGATACAGATGCTTCACATTCTTTTCTGTCTAAGGACTTTGTGTCGCGAATTGAAGTACCAAGTCGTAGGATGACAGATAGGGTGAAGGTATTATTGCCTAATGGTTGTGTGATGAATGCGGATAGAGCTTGCGATGTTGAAGTTCAGATAGGAAGTCGGGATTTCGGTTTGCGTGCATCTGTGATACCGATATCGGAGTTTGATGTGATCTTTGGCATGGACTGGCTCTCGGAGCAGCGTGCCAGTATTGATTGCAATTCAAAGGAGATCTCACTAGGCCAGAATACCAAGCTTGAGACTAAGTTCGCTGGTATGCGAGGAGTGAGCGGGACCTTGATGTCTGCACTCCAAGTCGTCAATGCTGTTCGGAAGGGAGCAGAGTTATTCTTCACGCTTATATAGGCTATTGAGTCAAAGGCCAGTGTGCATGAGGTTCCGATTATATCGGAGTTTGCCGATGTATTTCCTAAGGATCATCCTGGGTTACCACCCCAGCGCGAGATTGACTTCTCTATCGAGTTGGTGCTAGGTGCGAAACCTGTGGCCCGCTCACCATATCGCGTCGCGCAAAAATAAATGGCTGAATTGAAAGTTCGACTACAAGAGTTGCTGGAACAGGGATATATACGCCCAAGTATGTCACCTTTGAGCGCGCCTGTTCTGTTTGTGAAAAAGAAAGACGGTAGTTTACGGTTATTTATTGACTATCGCGAATTGAATAAGCTGACCGAGAAAAACAAGTACCCGATCTCACGAATAGATGACTTGTTTGATCAGCTAGTGGGATCAACCGTCTATTCCAAACTGGATTTGAAATCTGGATATTACAAGTTGAGGATTAAGGAAGGTGATATTCCCAAGACCGCATTTGGAACACGCTACGGTCATTATGAATTCATGGTAATGTCGTTTGGGCTATGTAATGCGCCTTCGGTATTCATGGATCAAATGCACCGAATATTCCGAGAGTACTTGGATCTCTTTGGGATCGTATTAATTGATGATATATTTGTGTACTCTCAGTCAGAATTTGATCATGCGAATCATTTGCGGATGGTGTTGCACACCTTGCGAAGGAACAAGCTTTATGTCAAATTCTCAAAGTGTGAGTTTTGGCTGTCGTCGGTGACTTTTCTTGGCCACGTGGTAAGTGGAGAGGTCATAGCAGTGGATCTGTCAAAGATAAGCACCATACAGGAGTGGCCGGTGTTGTCCTCAGTGGCCGAAGTTAGAAGTTTCCTTTGTTTGGCAGGGTACTACAGGCAGTTTGTAGAAAACTTCTCACGGATCGCTTTGCCTCTTACCACATTGATGAGAAATTATCAGAAGTTCGTTTAGACTCCGGAGTGCATGCGAGGTTTTGAAGAGCTGAAGAGTCGTTTGACCATGGCACCTGTGTTGACATCGCCAAGTGGTACAGTTGGATATGAGATCTATAGTGATGCTTCAGGGAGCGGCTTAGGCTGCGTTCTTCTGCAGTTTGGTAAAGTGATTGCTTATGTCTCATGCCAGTTAAAAGTGCATGAGCGGAATTATCCCGTCCACGACTTGGAGTTGGCGACGGTGATCTTTGCGCTTAAATTATGGCGGCACTATCTTTATGGCGTCAAAGTGGATATCTATATAGATCATAAGAGCCTAAAGTATCTATTGGACCAGAAAGAGCTGAATATGCGTTAACGAAGGTGGATGGAGTTCCTTGGGGACTACACCATTGATATTCACTATACTCCTAGGAAGGGAAATGTGGTCGTTGATGCCTTGAGCGCAATGCTCCGGTTCGGGCAAGTTGTTTGCAGATGCATGATGAGCATCTGATCCAGGAGTTGGAAGCCTTAGAGATTTCTTATGTTGACAAGAATTCCATAGCTGATGCATGCTTGAACTGGACAGAGGTACAATATGACCTTGCAGACAGGGTTCGTCGAGCAACAGAGCTTATTGAGAGTCTCCAACGCTATGCAAAGAATGGGTCAGATGGCCAATTGTCCTGGGATGATGGCTTATTACGAAAAGATGGCCGGTTGTGCGTCCCAAGTATGGGTAAGTTGAGAGAAGAGTTGATGTACGAAGCTCACTTTGCAAAGTACTCAATTCACCCTGGGAGCACAAAAATGTATTAGGACATGAAGAAGCTGTTCTGGTGGCCAGGCTTAAAGAGAGACATAGCTCGCAATGTGGCTGAATGTCAAACTTGTGCTTTGGTGAAAGCAGAATGCCAAAATCCTGGTGGTTTCCTGAAGTCGTTGCCTATCCAGGAATGGAAGTTTGATGATATTTTTATGGATTTCGTGCATGGGTTGCCGAGATCTCAATGCGGGAATGATTCAATCTGGGTGATTGTAGACTGGTTGAAAAAAGTGGCTCACTTCCTACCGAATAAGAGGGACGATTCAGTGGAAACTTTGGCAAAGCTCTATGTGGAGCAGATTGTACGATTGCACGAAATTCCCGGTAGAATCGTAAGTCATCATGATGGGCGATTTATGTCAAATGACTGGAGGCTAATCTATTAATTATGGGCAACAAAATTAGCATTCAGTATGGCCTTTCATCCCCAAACAGATGGACAAACTGAGCGGACCAAAAGGACGATGGAAGATATGCTTCGAATGTGCGTCTTGGACTTTGGTAAGAGATGGGAAGATCATATCTATATGGTGGAGTTTGCTTACAATAATAGCTACCAAGCGAGCATTGGTATGGCTCCGTATAAAGATTTATATGGTGGTAAATGTCGTACACCGCTAGCTTGGGCGGAAGCAGGCGAACCAAAAGTAAATCCGCGCAAGGATGTCGAAGAAGCTACTTCAACGATACTCTCTATTCGGGAGAGGCTACTTATAGCCCAGGATCGACAAGCAAAGTACTACAATGCCAAGCACCGGAATGTGGAGTTCACGGTTGGTGATTGGGTATATTTGAAGATCAAACCATTCAAAGGATTGTCCAGGATTCAGCGGTATAAAAAGCTAAGTCTGAGATATCTTGGTCTGTTTGAAGTGGTGGAGCGAGTTAGGGAAGATGCCTATCGACTAGCTCTTTCGACACAACTAAGTGGCTTGCATGATGTGTTTCACATTTCAGTGCTTCGAAAAGCCATCAATGATCCATCTCAAGTGATTGAGAATGATCGTGTACCGGTCGACTATGGGCTAACGACAAAGGTTAGACCCATTCGGGTCGAAAATAGAGCTGATAAATAGTTGCGAAATAATACAATTGGGATGGTTAAGGTCCGGTGGGACAACTATGGCCAAGAAGAGCTAACATGGGAACGGGAGAAGACCATGCGCACGGAGTTTCCCTAGTTGTTTTGTTAAGCTGTTGTATCGTGCGTCTCTGTGTTGTAACGGACATTTTGAAGTTATAGCATTATGTTTGCTGGGTTTCCTTGCTGTGAGCAAATTTTGGGACGAAATTTATCTTAAGGAGGGGAGGGTTGTAACACCACAAAATCCAAAAGTCCCAAAATGGGGGGGGGGGGTGACACGCCCTTGGACACAGGCGTGTCCCAGGGCGTGTCCCAGGGCGTGTCCTTCTCTATTTTCTCAAGTGTTCTCGATTGTTCTCGAGTGTGATTTTGGTCTCGAGTGGGCATTCAGTGAGCCGATATTGCCTGGGACACGGGCGTGCCAGGGGCGTGTCCTTCTCTATGTGTCATCTCGAGCACTCGACGTCATGCACTAAACGATCGTTGAGAGGCGACATGGCCTAGGACACGGGAGTGTCCCGGGGCGTGTCTTGCTCAGGTTGATGGCCAGATTGTGTTTGAGAAGGACACGGCCTGTAGACCAGGCATGTTCTATTGGACACAGGCATGTTTAGTACCCGTGTGCCTTTCGGGTTTTTGGTTGATCCTGTGTCAACTGAGGGACATGCCCCTCGACACGGGCGTGTACCATGTGAAATGGGCATGTCAGGTTATTGACACAGGCATTTCTAAGCCTGTATTCTTGACTTAGTAAGTCGGTTCGTGTACCGCTTGGAGTACATGGCCTGTGACACGGGCGTGTCATAGGTCGTGTCAGCCCAAATATTGGACTTTAAGACCGATTTGTGGTCGTTCGATTCCTTCATCCTAGATCTAATGGCTCAGGTGATTTCCTGCTCGGTTAAATCAAGCGATTGGAATGAAGAAGTCATTCTTAACTTGGCCATTCTCTTTCTAAAAGAGAAGAGAGAAGGGAGAGGAGGAAGAAGAAGGAGGAGAAGATAAAGCCACCGGTGGAGATCCCGATTTCCGATTCGAGATCCGAGGCCAGTTCTGTAGAGGCAAATCTTCTGCGGTGCTTTCCAACCGGCTAGAATTTCGATGGCTCTCAAGAGATCGTCAAGGGTAATGATCTTCCTTCTTGGACATGTGAAGTCCTCCTTTATACATGAGCATGGAATCCTCTCCACCAAAAGGTGGAAAGAGTGAGTGATTCCAGTGGGTTGATAGTCACTATCCACGATTGAGTCTGCATCTAGACCCGAAAATCTGTAGTACGGGATAGGCATGCTGTGTGAATCCCATCTTGACAGGTTGGTCTGGATTGGTGATGTTGCATATTGCGCACTAGAGAAGACTTCACATATAAGCGTGTGGTTTGTGGAGTCGAAGGGTTGTGCCTATGAAGGGGAGTAGCAGGAAGTAATAGAATGAGGAGTTCCAGGAAATACCCTTGTATTTCTTATGCTACGGCCTGTCCTTTGTGGGCAGTGTAGCCATTGTGAGGCCAGTCCTTGGCTGATAGCGTGGCCATTGTGAAGTCAGTCCTTTGTGGACGTTAAGGCTATTGTGATCTAAATGCTCTTAATAAGGCTTCGTGCCGAACAGGAAAGGTGAAATCGACCCATGACTTTGGTTATAGCCGTGAGTACGTCGTACTCGGTGATGGCAAGGCAACTTGAGCAATGGGGTGTGGCTGATCCGCACCTATGTTATGTCGACTATACAGGAGAGCGTCAAGGCATTGAGCTTTCATCAGAGGTATAATGAGAGTCTTAGTCCTACACACCAATAAGACTAAATGCTCTATACCATGTAAACGATGGTATTGACCCTGGTTCGCCGGTGCACCAAAAATGTGCCCTGAGTGCACGAATCGTCAGACCGTGTGGCTGACGGTTGTGATGGATTGCTTGTGCGTGAGAGCACAAAATATGTGATATCTGTCAATGCATTATTATGCCTGCATGGAAGGAATGCCACTGCCCCAGGAAAGGGGTAGGATTATTATAAATTGGTTAGTTGAATGCTGACTGTTGCCTTGTTTACCACCTTCTTGGTGGGTTGTCCCTGTGCAAGTGATGGAGAGCCGAGTGGGAAATAAAAGGGCCGAATTCCCTGTGGATGTTATTATTGCTGAAATCCCTTGAAGGTTGCTTTCTCTTATATTTTGTACATGTGTGGACGGCCTGCGCGCCGATGTTTGTAATCCACACTGTGAAAAAATAAACTGTAAGGTCGTAAGGCCAGCTTGTTTTGTATTTGTTGTACACTCTTTCATGAGTTAATATATAAATATGGTTTATATATAGTGGACATTCCTGGTATGAGTTCATCTTTATTGTTAAAATCTTCCGTTAGCATGCTCTGAGTTAGGATGCGATGGTGTTGTGGTATTAACCTATGACATCACCGTCTGTTTATGGCATATAGTGTGGGGCCCCGACCAGAGCTTCTATTATATGTTGTTTAACGGGTGGAGTCATTACAGCCAACTCTCCAACTGTACCTAGCCAAGGTAAATGGAGTTATCGGCATGTTCCAAACATTCTCCATTTGACATGTGCCGCGGGAGGAAAATGAGCAGGTAGATCAATTGGCCAAGCATGGACCTCGGGTGGGGGGGAACTATCACCAAACTTTTCCTCCCCTCTATTAAAGAAGGAGAGATAATGGTGGTAGATCAACGCCCTTCGTTGATTGACCCCTTCGCCGACTTCTTATCCACGGGTGAGTTCCTGGAAGGCTTGGAAAAGAAGATTTCAAGCACAAGTCAGTGCACTATCTTATACGCGAGGGGAAGTTATATCGCAAGACCCTCTCAGGGATCCTAGCACGTATTGTGGACGAGGAGGAGGTACAGAGTATCTTGGAAGAAGTTCATGCCAAGTAATGTGGGAGTCACTCTGGAAGCCAGACCATGGAAGGAAGGTTAATGAGGCAAGGGTACTTTTGGCTGACCCTGGGTAGGGATGTTGCCGAGTTTGCTAAGAAGTGCCAGAAGTGCCAGTTGTTCGCCCCGCTCCAATTGCTTCCAGCTCAAAGGCTAAGGAGCATCACCATGCCCTATCCCTTCACCATTTAGGGAATGGACCAGGTAGGTGCCTTCCCTCTGTCTAATTGGCAGAGGAGATTCTTATTGGTGATGATTAACTATTTTTCTAAGTGGTTGGAGGTGAAGGCGCTAGCTAAGGTGACCTCTTAGGTAATCCAAAACTTCATATGGGGGGAGATTATTTGGAGGCATGGGTTGCCCCAGGCCATTGTCACAGACAATGGGCCTCAATTGGCCAGCGTGGAGTACATCATTTTTTATGGACGGCTTGGGATTGATCTCAGGTTTGCCTCGACCCACCACCCTAGGAGCAACGGGCATGTGGAGGTGAACAAGATCATTGTAAACTTGCTAAAGAAGAAGGTGGAGAATTTGAAGGGGAGCTGCGTGGAGCAGATCCCCTTTGTCCTATGGTCCCTTAGAACTACCCCCACTACGTCCATCGGGGAAACCCCATTAAAGCTCTGCCACAGCCTTGAGGCTATGCTCCCAATAGAATTTGAAATCCGGACACAGCGAGTGGTGGCAGTAGAGGAAGGCGGGGAAGAATAGAGGGTCAAGAATTAGGATGAGCTGCTACTCTCCTTGGACTAGACGGATGAGTTTCGGGATATGGACACTATCAGACAAGAAGAAATCAAGCAGCGGATGGCTTTGTACTTTGACAAGCATGTGAGAATAAAATAATTCACGAAAGGGTACTTGGTCCTGAAAAAAGTAGATGATGTGGGTAGATCAGCTGTCGTGGGAAAGCTCAACCCAAACTGTAAAGGTCCATATATTGTCAGAGAGGTATTGAGGTGAGAGAGTATCCCCTCTAGAATATGGAGGGCAAGACCCTAGGTCACACCTAGAGTTGTGATGACTTGAAACATTTCTACCCTTGAGCCATGTAAATGATGTCCTTTTTCTAATAAAGCTTCCTGATATTCCAATTGTCTTCTTCCATGATTCATATGAATGGATAAAGAGTTCACTTAGTAGACCCCGAGCAGATCCCATTGTCAGGCTCCCACTACCTAGCAGGGCTGGATGTCACTCGAGAGCATCTCCCAGACCCCGAGCAGATCTTTATATCAGCCTCTCACTAGCTGGCAGGGTTGGATGTCACTCGAGAGAGTCTACCCGGGCCCCGAGCAGATCCGGCTGCTAGGCTTTCATCTAGATTGCAGGGTTGGATGTCACTCGAGAGAATCTACCCGGGCCCCGAGCAGATCCTACTGTCAGGCTTTCATCTAGCTGGCAGGGCTGGATGTCACTCGAGAAAGTCTACGCGAACCCCGAGCAGATCCCACTGTCAGGCTTTCATTTAGCTGGCAGGGATAGATGTCACTCGAGAGAGTCTACACGGATCCCAAGCAGATCCCACTGCCAGACTTTCATATAGCTGGCAGGGCTGGATGTGACTTGAGAGAGTCTACACGGACCCCGAGCAGATCCCACTACCAGGCTTTCATCTAGCTTGCAAGGCTGGATGTCACTCGAGAGAGTCTACCCGAACCACGAGTAGATCCCGCTGCTAGGCTTTCATCTTGTTGGCAGGGTTGGATGTCACTTGAGAGAGTTTACTCAGACCCCGAGCAGATCCCGCTATAAGGCTTTCATCTAGATGGAAGGGCTGGATGTCACTCGAGAGAATATTCTCGGACCAAGAGCAGATCCCGCTGTAAGGCTTTTATCTAGCGGCAAGGGCTGGATGTCACTAAGGAGAGTCTTCCCGGACCCTAAGAAGATCCCGTTTTTTGGCTTTCATCTTGCTGGTAGGGCTGGATGTCACTCGAGAGAGTCTACCCAGACCCCGAGCAGATCCCACTGCCAGCTTTAATCTAGCTGGCAGGGCCAGATGTCACTTGAGAGAGTCTACCCCGACCCCGAGCATATCCCGTTACTAAGCTCCCACTAGCTGGCAGGGCTGGATATCACTTGATAGCATCTCCTAGACCCCGAGCAGATCCCACTATCAGGCTCCCACTAGATGGCATGGTTGGATGTCACTCAAGAGCGTCTCTCAGACCCCAAATACCTTGCGATGCAAGACTCGCACTAGCTGGCAGGACTGGATATCATTCTAGAGAGTCTACCCGGGCCCTTATTAGATCCCACTGTCAGGCTTTCATCTAGCTGGCACGGCTTGATGTTACTCGAGAGAGTCTACCAGGACCCCAAGCAGATCCCTCTACCATGCTTTTATCTAGTGGCAGGGCAGGATGTCACTCGAGAGAGTCTACCTGGACCCCGAGTAGATCCCATTGTTAGGCTTTCATCTAGCTGGAAAGGCTTGATATCACTCAAGAGAGTAACCTGGACCCCAAGTAGATCCCGCTGCCAGACTTTCACCTAGATAGCATGGTTGGATGTCACTCGAGAGAGTCTACCCAGACCCCGAGCAGATCCTACTGTCAGGCTTTTATCTAGTTGGCGGGGCTGGATGTCACTTGAGAGAGTCTACCCACACCACGAGCAGATCGAGCTACTTGGCTCCCACTAGCTGGCAAGGCTGGATATCACTTGATAGCATCTCCTAGACCCCTAGTAGATCCTGCTGACAGGCTCCCACTAACTGGCAAGGCTGGATGTCATACGCGAGCGTCTCCTAGACCCCGAGCATATTGCGTTTTCAGGCTCCCACTAGCTGGCTGGGCTGGATGTTATTCGAGAGAGTCTACCCGGGCCCCGAACAAATCCCGCTGCCAGGCTTTAATCTAGCTGGCAAAGCTGGATGTTACTCGAGAGAGTCTACCCCGGACCCTGAGCAGATCACGCTACGAGGCTTTCATCTAGCTGGCAGGGATGGATGTCACTCGAGAGAGTCTACTCGGACCCCGAGGAGATCCCATTATCAGGCTTTCATCTAGCTAGCAAGGTTGGATATCACTCAAGAGATTCTACCCGGACCCTAATCACATCCCGCTGCCTACTTTCATATAGCTGGCAGGGATGGATATCACTCGAGAGAGTCTATCCAGACTCCGAGTAGATCCCACTGTCAGGCTTTCATCTAGCTAGTAGGGTTGGATGTAACTCAAGAGAGTCTACCCGGACACTGAGCAGATCCCGCTGTTAGGCTTTCATTTAGCTGGCATGGTTGGATATCACTCGAGAGAGTCTTCCCGGACCTCGAGCAGTTCCCGTTACCAGGCTTTCATCTAGATTGAAGAGCTGGATGTCACTCGGGAGAGTCTACCCAAACCCCGAGCAGATCCCGCTGCCACGCTTCATCTACCTTTTTGGGTTGGATGTCACTCGAGAGAGTCTACCCAGACCCTGAGAAGATCCCGTTGCCAGGCTTTCATCTAGCTGTCAGGGTTGGATGTTACTCGAGAGAGTCTACCCGGACCCCCGAGCAAATACTGATGTCAGGCTCCCACGAGCTAGCAGGGCTTGATGTCACTCGAGAGCATCTCCCAGACACTGAGCAGATCCCACTGCCAGGCTCCCGCTAGCTGGCAGGGCTTGATGTCACTCAAGAACATCTCCCAAACCCCGAACAGATCCTACTACAAGGCTCCCTCTACCTGGTAGGGCTGAATGTCACTCAAGAGCGTCTCCTTTCCGGGTGACGCTCAACATCTTCCGCCAGGCTCTCATCTAGCTTATCAGACCGATAGTAATACTCGGTGGTGGGCAAAGAAATATGTCTGATCATTACTTGCCTCCTATTTTCAGGCTCTCACCTAGCTGACGAAGCGGTTGGGCCCTCAGTAGACGTTGAAGGCTATGAGAAGTTGCTCCAAAAAAGTTCATTGAGAGAGCATAGCCCTCTCGGTTAATCCCAAAGCATATCCATCTCACACCCATTATCAATATAGCCCTCTCACCATATGTCACCGCATAGCTCTCTCGGCATACCCCGCCACGTAGCCCTCTCAGCCCAGTTCTCAGTGTAGCCCTCTCGGCATACCACCAATGGTAGCCCTCTCGGCATAGCTCTCTGTATAGTCCTCCCGGCATGTCTCTCTGCATAGTTATCGTACCATATCGTGGGAACGGGTTGTGAGTAGCATTGGGGTCATCACCTAAGATCCTAAGGCATGAACGAGTTCACGAAAGAATATGTGCATAACTACAAGCAAAAGGCAGAAAGAAATCCATCAGAGACTAGGAATAAACACAAACACAAAAAAGATCCTGAATATATATATAAGAAGGGCACAGTTACATATGGTTCTCTCCCATCACATGTGTCAAAAAATATATACACCGGTACAAAACAAAAAAAGGATTCTCAAAAAGCCTTCAGGATGAACCGCTGGACTTCTCGCTGGAGGATTTCAAGCCCAGGTGTGCATCCCATTAATCCTCACCCTGTTAGTCGTCCTCGCTCGTGGGAACTTCGATGGTGGTGAATAGTGAAAGTGAAGGGATAGATCACACTAACTCTAGAGGGGGTGAATAGAGTATTAAAAATCTTTTGATTAATTTTTATAGCGGATTAAAATAAGTTATATTAATATGTAAATTGACAGAAATAAAACACAGAAAATCACAGCACAAAAAATAACAAATAGAGCAACTAGACGACACAAAGATTTTATATTGGTTCCCCTAAAACTTGGGTACATCCACTCTTATACCATCCTGGTAGGAATCCACTACAGGTTTTTGATTAGGTGCCCTGCCACCACATGTTTTTGCTCAGGTGCCCTGTCACCACAAGATCTATTTGCAAGGGAGATCTAAAAACCCTTTGAGCTTTTGACTAGGTGCTCAAAAACCAAACCAAGCCTTTTGATCAGGAGACATGACAACCAAAGGGATAACTTTTGAAGGAAGTTAAAAAACCCTTTTATAGTAAGGTAAAAAGAATTTTGATATTGTCTTCTCTTTCTCAATGTTCTGAGAAGACTAGTGGATTCCTGTTGTTGTCAAAGCTCCCCCTGAGATGTAGAATAGTTCAGGAGAATGGAAGCTTTGCTCAGGTTGTAGGCCTTCAAATTGCTTGTTGATCTTCAGGAAGCTTTTAGATAGATGTTGATGGATTGTCTCTTGAAACACCTGAAGAAAAAACTGATGAAAAACTTGAGTTGTATGAGAGCTATTCTTCTTTTAGTTTTCTACAAATTATTTTTTTTATCACAGCTTTTTAACTTGCTATCTTGAAAAAATAATCCTTATATATTCCTTGCAGATTTCAGCCTTTGAATTTTGAATTCCTTTCCTTGACTGACTGCAGAAATTCTGCGAGTTGAACGGCTAGAATTTGTCTTTAATGAGTTTCCCCAACTGTCTCAATAAAATAAGCCAAGTAATAACTCTGTGAAGACCAAAATTAATGCTGCCATGGAACATCTATATTCATAAGAATATTGTGCATTAATTTTTAGGGCATTACTAACATATTATAATATAATTTAAAATTCATCTGCCTTAGTCGAACTGAAATCATCAAAGAATTAGTCGAACTGAACTAGGGAGAAATTAGTCGAACTGAACTAGGGAGAAATTAGTCGAACTCAACAAATTTTTCGTCAAGCTGAGCTCTAAGATCTCGAGCTAAGAATTCTCTTTCGTCGAGCTGAGCTCCGAGAACGTCGAGCTGAAAAAGTACTTGCCAAACTAAGCTCCATGTTTGTCGAGCTAAGATAGTCCTTCGTCGAGCTAAAGTTCTGATGTGAGATTAGAGAT
Organism: Platanthera zijinensis; assembly: GCA_039513925.1. Classification (NCBI taxonomy): domain Eukaryota; kingdom Viridiplantae; phylum Streptophyta; class Magnoliopsida; order Asparagales; family Orchidaceae; genus Platanthera; species Platanthera zijinensis. The sequence continues at coordinate 51,181,665 of CM077098.1, read as the reverse complement.
TGTCGATCTCAGCTAGAATTTCGTCGAGCTCAACTAAGAGAAGGAACTCTGAGTTCGTCGATCTAAGATCGACGATCGTCAAGCTAAGTTTAGATAACGTCGAGCGACTTTTTTTGCAATCTTTAAACTATCTTATCTCTAAAGTCTTGAGTCTTTTAAGTTTTCTGAAGGCAGGTTTCAATAATCTAACTTAATATGACTAACCATAACTCAAGAACTAACAAATGACCCTATGCTATACTTGTTGGGTCAACAAACCTAATAGTGAACCTAGCCTAAATCTAAACTGGGGTTCCAACAATCTCCCCAATTTGGGTGAGGTCACTATAAAAAAATAAAAAAAAATAAAATAACAAAGCAATAAAAATATCTGACAGAATTTTAAATCATTCAGCAGATATTAACAAATGTGCCTTATGTATATAATACACAGCAATAAAGTTTAAAATGCAAAATCAGAATATTAAGAGTTTTTCTTTGAATCATAAGTAGAGGGATCTGAAGCAAGTTTTATGAAAACCATTATCCTTTTTGGGTCTTATGCTCTCTTTGGGTCATGTTCAGGTCTTGAGCCCCAAGAATCTTTATAGTTACAGCTCTGGGCACTGCAGCTTCTTGATGTAATCTCATATAAGAATCAACATTGAAAAAAATTTTTACCTGATATTTATCCAGTTCTTTCATTCTGTAAGAAGACATGGTTGTAAACTGAGTGTGATCTTTTCCTTCCTCCTTTGCCTTTCTTATCAGAGTTAGAGCTATCAGTTCATTGAACCGGGTCATTCTATAATTGGGGTCCAATTATGGATCATAAGCAGGAGAGGGAGGTCTCTTTGGACTTGATTCTTCTTTCTGAACATCTTGAACTTTCTGCTGGCTGCTTTGACTATCAGACTGTTGTTGTTATTTTCTCTATTGGCTATTAGATTGAGACTCTGACCTTGAAGATCTTTCCTTGCTGCTATGAGTTGGTCTTGATTGATAAGAATAAGAAGCAGATAGTTGAGCTTGAAAAATGTTTCCTGCTGATCCTGCTCCATGAGGAGGAGGAGGATGATGGTCTGATTCACACCCAGAAACTAGAAATCCATTCTTGAAGTAGGAAATCAAGAAAATCGAGAGAAAAAAAACAAGATGATGATAAACACAAATAATCCAAATCTAGATCATCACCATTAGAGGTGCACTTGCAGCCATATCCAAATCTCGAATAAACTTTTTAAAAACAAAACGATTATGGGAAGAAGAACAATACCAAGAAAACAAGCTCCAGACTGAAATCTACTATTTTTTATCCAGTAACTAAAAAAACTACAACAAAATACTTGTTGTGAGTTGACTTACCTTCCAAGTGATCACCTCCCCTGGATACATAAACACAGCAACACACAAACAAAACAATTGAAAAAAACCGATCGACGAAAAACACCCTCGACGAAAAAATCCTGGAAATTCGTTCGTCGTTCGTCGAGCTCAGCTCGATGAAAAATCAGTGAGAGCCATGATCGTCAAACTCTGGTCGACAAAACCCATTTATTCAAAACCAATCGTCATAGTCAAACTCCGGTCGAAGAAATATCACAAAAGCTGCTCGACGTTTGTCGAACTCTGTTCGACGAAAACTGAAAAGTCCATTCGGATTTCGTCGACCTTCGAAAATAACTTTCGGATTATTATATAGCACACTTAATTTAACAAATAAACTAGGACTAGAAGAAAAAACTAACTAGTAGCTAACTTGGTGCTAACATTGCTCCCCCTCAAGTTCAGCTCCTCCTTCTTCATCATTCTCAGCTTGTTACGCATCCTCTTGAATAGCTCCACCCTCAAGGGCTTTGTGAAAATGTCCTCTAACTGGTCATTTGTCCTCACATGCTCCAAGTGAACTTCATTAGCTACTACCTGCTCTCTGATGAAGTGGAATCTAGTGTCAATGTGTTTGGTTCTCTCAAGATGCATAGGATTCTTTGTCAGTTCAATCGCAGCTCTATTGTCCATATATATGGTAGTAGCTTCATCACCATCAAATTTAAAATATTTCATCAACCTCTTCAGCCGAACTCCATGACACACACATGCACCAGGAGCAACATACTCTGCCTTGCAAGAACTAAGAGACACTATCTTCTACTTCTAGGTAATGGGACTTTCTCCCAAATAGAAGAGAAATCATGTAGTGCTCTTCCTCTCACCAACCTCATTGCTCCAGTCACTGTCACTGTAGCCAATCAACTTGGGATCTTCAGTGCACTTGTAAATGAGGCAAAAACTCAAAGTACCACTGATGTATCTCAGTATCCTCCTTGCCACTACCAGGTGTGTCTCCACAGGCTTTTCCATGAATCTGCTCACAATACCCACTGTATACAAAATATCAGGTTGGGTACAAATCAAGTACTTCAAACTCCCCACTAGGTTCTTGAAATATGTAGAGTCAATAGCTTCTCCCTCATCGTGCCTCGACAGTCGTGTGCTTGGCTCCATTGGTGTCCCCACTAGGTTACACCTCATCATGCCAAACTTCTTCAAAATCTCTCTAGCATATGACTCCTGAGAAATGAAAATGCCCTCATCACACTGCACTTCCTGAATACCCAGAAAGTAGCTTAGCTCACCACAATCTGTCATCTCAAACTCCTGCTTCATCATCTCCTTGAAGCTCCTTACGACATAGTCACTGCTCCCCAAGATGATCAAGTCATCCCCATACAGACATAGGTAAAGTGTCCCCTTCTCATTTTCCTTCACATAGACTGCATGTTCATAAGGGCACTTCACATACCTTTGCTCATGTAAGAATGTGTCAATCCTCTTGTTCCACGCTGTTGGAACCTGTTTGAGACCATATAGTGCCTTCCTCATTCTCAGCACTTGCTTCTTTCCCTTTGCTTCTTGATAGCCAGGAGGCTGCTCAATGTACAATTGCTCTTCCAAATCTCCATTCAAGAAAGCGGACTTGACATCCATATGATGAAGACACCACTTCATCTATACTACAATGGAAATAAACATACGAATAGTCTCCATACGGGCAACCGGTGAGAAGACTTCATGGTAGTCTATTCCTTCTTTCTGCTTGTAACCCTTGACCACAAGTCTGGTCTTGTACTTCAGCACCTCTCCAGCTCCATCTTTCTTCACCTTGAAGACCCACTTCACACCTATGGGCTTCTTTCCTTTGGGCAGTTATGCTAACTCCCAAGTGTTGTTCTTCTTAATAGACTGCATCTCCTCATCCATGGCATTCCTCCAGTTAACAGTCTTCACTGCTTCTTCATAGGTCAAAGTCTCGATATCAACAAGTAAACAAAACAAGCTTAACTCATCATTTGTGTGGGCTACCTCATAGATCTCTCCAAGTGACTTGATTTTTTGCTTTCTGGGCTCTCCTTCTTCCTCAGTAAAATGTGGAATAGTACCACTAGCACTAGCTTCTAAATCCACCATTAGAAGGGCCTCAGCTACCTCTTCAACCTTCTCCTTGCCTTTTGACCATTCCCATTCAGCTGCCTCATCAAACTTCACATTTCGGCTCACCATAATTTTCTTCTCCATAGGGTTATACAACTTGTACCCCTCCTTGCTCCTTTGATCATAGTCAACAAAGATCAACTTCTTGGCTTTTTCTTCCAGCATGCTCAGATTTGGCCTAGTCTTTAGAGCATAAGCAATGCTCCCTCAAATCGTCAAATGACCCACATTAGGCTTGAAGCTAGTCAAATCTTCCTGCGGCGTTCCCCTTGCTAGGGACTTTGTAGAGCACCTGTTTGACACATAACAAGCTGTCTCCAAAGCATCTCCCCAAAAAACTTTAGGCATATGCTTGCCTCTGAGCATGTACCTACACATCTCTATAAAAGTATGGTTCCTCCTCTCAGCCACTCCATTCTGTTGTGGAGTGTAGGGCGAAGTAAGCTGCCTCCTGATCCCAACATAGTCACTGAACTGAACAAACTCCTGGCTCAGGTACTCACCTCCCCTGTATGTCCTCAAACACTAAATCCTCATTTCAGTCTCCATCTCCACCAACCTTTTGAACCATTTGAAAGATTCAAATTCCTCACTCTTCTGCTTGATGGGATACACCCAACACTTCCTGCTGAAATCATCAATAAAGGTTAGAAAGTACATGTTGCCTCCTACATAAATAGGTGTGATCGGCCCACTAATGTCTGAATTAACCAATTGCAGGATTCTTTTTGCTCTCCACTAACTTACTTTGGGAACAGAAGCTTGGCCAACTTGCCAAGTATACATGTATCACACATGTGGGTTGGCTTCTCCAACCTGCTAGGAACACCATGGACCCCAGCTTCCTTTGTCAGCCTTTTCAGAAAATCAAAACCAAGATGTCCATACCTAATATGCCAGAGCCATGCCTCATCCTTCACTGTATCTCTTAAACATGAGATCCTCTCCAAGTTAAGGTTCAACATTAACATCCTGTTCTTCTTCATCTCTACTTGTGCCACCTCCATCCTATCAGCTCCAATAAGTGTCATTACTGTCCCCTTCATTATTATCTCATAACCTCTCTCCATGAGCTGTCCCAAACTAAGGATGTTTGAAGTGATCCCTAGTACAAAGTAAACATTCTCTATCATGTTCACGCCACTATGCTTTCCATTGATAGAAATTCTTCCCTTTACTTTCACCTTGATGGTATAGGCATTTCCAAAAGTTACCTCAGTGCTCACATCTTCATTAAGCTCGATAAACAACTCCTTTATTCTTGTCATGTAGTTGGAAGCGCCGTTGTCCAAGTACCACAAGTTTCTTCTACTCTCAGCATTAATAATCGCATCCTCAACACCCAACATGCAATTTGACTCAACATACTCAACCATTGTCATGTTCCCCTCATCACTACTTTGTGGTTTTTTATGGCAACTAGGGTGGTGTGGGTCTAGAAGTAAACTTCTCTGAATTGTTCTAGCACTGTGTAGAAATATGCCAAAATGTATTACATGTATAACTCTGGACTTGGTTTCAATTCCCAAAACCTCTTACATTTCGACCTCTCCCGGTCCTTCCATGCCCTCGGGCTTGCCACTTTCCTCCACGTTGATTAGCTTGTTGTTCCACATGATGTGCAAGTTCTCTTCCTCCAGTATCACCTCTTCCTCCTCTACTTCTACCTTTGAATGTGCCTCTCCCTCTAGGTGTGTAGTGACCCTTAGCAGGTGTGCTCATGGTTTAACTCAACACCTCAGTAGTAGTATCTCCTACACTGGCCTCCTTCCTTCTGTTCATGACCTATTAATGAACTAGTACGGAACTCCTAAGCTCTTCTACTGAAAGCTTGGACAAATCCTTGGATTCCTCAACAGCAGCAACAACATGATCAAATCTTTCTGGGAGTGACCTCAGAACATTCTGTGCTGTCCTGATCTCATCTACCGCCTCACCATTTAGCTTCAAACCGTTGCTCACCTTCAAAACTCTATGGAAATACTCCTCAATGGACTCTTGGTCCTTCATATGAAGCGACTCAAACTCGCCTCGCAACACCTGCAACTTCATCTCTTTAACTCTACCTCCTCCTTGGTACAAGTTCTGAAGTATCTCCCATAAAGCATGGCTGTTGGTTGTTCCAATAACCTTCTCTACATCTCCATCTTCCAAGGTCCTTGATATAATGGATGTGGCTGTGTAGTCTATTGTAAGACTTGCTTCTTATGCCATCTTCCTGGAATTAGCCCACTATTCTCTTCCCTCATCTAACGCCACTTCAGGTGAATTTTGAACAAGATCCCACACTCCATGCATCCTGAGTGTGTTCTCGACTTCCCATATCCATCTCGAAAAAAATTTCTCTCTTAATTTTGATAGTCAATGGTGCAACTCCAAGTAGCTTATCCATGATCGAGGATTGATACAGGACAATAAAAATAACAGGGTTGAACCAAACTTGCTCTGATACCACTTTTGATGGTCTGATTCAAACCCAGAAACCATAAATCCAAACTTGAAGCAGGAAATCAAGAAAATTGAGAGAAAAAAATAAGGTGATGATAAACACAAACAATCCAAATCTAGATAATCACTATTGGAGGCGCACTTGCAGCCATATCCAAATCTTGAATAAACTTTTTAAAAACAAAATGATTATGGGAAGAAGAATAGTACCAAGAAAACAAGCTCCAGACTAAAATATACTATTTTTTTCTATCCAGTAACTAAAAAACAACAACATAATACTTGTTGTGAGTTTACTTACCTTCTCTATCATCACCTCCTCTGGATACATAAACACAGCAACACACAAACAAAACAACTGGAAAAAACCGATCGACGAGAAACCCCCTCGACAAAAAATCCTGTAAAATTTGTTCGTCGAGCTCACCTCGACGAAAAATCATAAAAAGCCACGATCGTCGAACTCCGGTCAATGAAACCCATTTGAATAAAACCAATTGTCATAGTCGAACTCCGGTCGATGAAATATCACAAAAGCTGCTCGACGTTCATCGAACTCCGTTCGATGAAAACTGAAAAGTCTATTCGGAGTTCGTCGACCTCCGAAAATAAGTTTGGGATCATTACATGGCACACTTAATTTAACAAATAAACTATGACTACAAGAAGAAAAAACTAACTAGGAGCTAACATGGTGCTAATAGAGAAGGTCCTCTCTAAGACTTCTTAGGAGGAGAACTATATCACTTCATCTTTTTTCTTCTCTTTTGCTCATTCTTAGACAGTCGCATCTAGTAGGGAGTATCTGGAGTGAGAGTAATGTTATGCAGAATGTAGTAGGGAGTGTCAGTTGTGGGATTTGGTGTAAGACCCCTTTTTTTCTTTTTCAAACCCCCGGGGTCTTATGCCCAGAACTGCCGTTTTGCGGTGTGTTGGAACACCCTATTACTAATTTGGGTAAGGATCACTATGTGCTTAGGAATTTGTTTTGACCTTGCTGTATAGTCATATAGGTCAATTAGAATGAGTCTTATGGTTAGTACTTAGGTTTGAAAGCTGCCCTCAAGACCTTTTAAAGATCAGGATTCAGTGCTGAGGACCAAGACAATTTTCGTCGAGCTCAGGTCGATTAAACGTCGAACTAGGGTCGACTATATCTGAGCTCAGTTAAACGAGTCGTCGAACTCAGTTCGATGATCTTTGAGCTCAAGTCGACGTTTCTGTCTCTAGCAGTAATCCAATCTCTGAGCTCAGGTCGACGATAGTTTAGCTCAGGTCGACGATTTCTGTCTCAATTCTAGATCCAGTCTCTGAGCTCAGGTCGATGATAGTCGAGCTCAGATCAACGCTTTTCTGAAGAGATCAGCGATTTCAGGATTCAAATTCAGGACAGTTATGGAATTTATTCAGACTTATATTCAGCATTTATGGCAAAGGATTTTGTAGCCGTTTCAATCAATCTGGAGCAAGTTTCAAGGAAGATTAATTGGAATGTTTCTTAAGGACTTTCCTCAAGAGGAAGATATCAGTTAAGGTAGTCATTTATGACTGATTAACGGCTATCAAGAAGTCAGAATCTGATATACACCCTAGATAATCATTCTGAAAAAGGAGAACAGATAAGATTTGAAAAATAATACAGAAGAGAGAACAAGAAAATTATTCATCAAGAATTCATCTTCTGGGAATAGACTCAGTAGACAAAAGTTTACAGAATTACTGAGTCAGAATTCTTCAAGAACACAAGGAACATTACTGTGAAGGAGATCATCTGCTATTCTACTCCTTCAAGCATCAAGGAGATCATCTGCTATTCTACTCCTTCAAGCATCAAGTGTTCAAAAGCTTCTTCATCAAGGACTCCAGACATCACACATTTCAGCATCTGCTGAAATCATCTATTGTTGGAGATCTGAAGCAACTGAAGGCCTATCACCCTAAGCAAAGCTCATCTTCCTGAACCCTTACAGATCTCAGGGGTAGCTTTTACAACATCTTCCACTTGTCTTCTCTCAGATTATTGACAGAAAAGAACAACTCAACCTTTTTGTTTTTCTTTATTCCTTCTGTAAAAGGGTTTCTCAAAACTCCCTTCAAAAGTTTTGTTGCTGGTTTCAGAGACCTTGTCAAAACTCAGTGGTGGCAAGACACCTTATCAAAAAATCTAGGTTTGGTTTTTGAGCACCTTATCAAAAGCTCATTGGTGCCCAGGACACCTGATCAACTATTCCTGCAGTGGATTCCTACCTAGGGTGGTAGAAGAGTGGATGTACCCAGGTTATTGGGGAACCACTATAGCTCCTTGTGTCATCTGGCTTGCTGTGTTTTGTTTTTGTTGTGTGCTGTGATTTCTTATTTCTTGCTTACATAGTCTTTCTTTTTGCAAGCACCTTACACATATATATAAATCAAGACTTCCACTGCTTTACAGTTTTAAATTGTAAATTATTTTAAAATACTCTATCACCCCCCCCCCCCTCTAGAGTAAAGGTAAATCTTACACTCACTTTCAATTTGTATCAGAGGCAGGTTTGTTACTCAACAACTGAATCTTCAACAGATTGGTTGAACAGGCTAACACCTGAACCAAAAGATCCTTGATAAGATTAATCTTCTATAGAGGGTTATTACTTTTTGTATTATATTTATATTCATACAAAACCATGGCACAAAACAAAGATTATGCTAGCACCAGACCTCCAGTATGCAATCTTTCTAAGTTTGCACTTTGGAAGGCAAGGATAAAATTATATATGAATTCTATTGATGAGGACATCTACAATTCAGTTTTGACAGTGTGTCCAAGACCCCCAGTAATTACAAGTACAACTGTTTTTCCACCTCCTTAAGGAACAGATGTAGAAATAAAGAAATGGAAAGTTGCAGATGCAAAGGATATGAATATCCTTGCTCAGACTATGTCTGATGAGATATTCCAAAAGGTGGCTTAATGCAGTTCAGCAAAAGATATATGGGATAAGCTTTTTGAGATTGTATCTTGATCTACTGATGAAAGGAAGGACAGAAGATCCTATCTCATATCCCAGTATGAGAACTTCAAGAAAGGAGAAACTGAGTCAGTTGCTGATATGTACAACAGGCTCAGCCCAATAGTCAGTGAGTTAAAAACATTGGACAAGGAGATCTCACTAACTGAACTCAATGACAAAATCCTAATGTGCTTCCCCAGCACTTGGGACTTAAGGATCTGGCCAATCAAGGATGCCAGAAGCCTAACTGAGATTAATACTGAAGCTTTGTTGGGCACGCTCAAGTCTTATGAATTGCTCATCAAGAATAGAGAGGAAGAACAAAAGTTTGCTTCTCCAGCAATCAGGAAGGAGAAGAAAATTGCCTTCAATGCTACAGAAGATCAGCCTGAAGACAAGGTCACAGGCAATGAAGAATTAATGAGCTTACTGGCCAAAAGATTCTATAAGATGGCCAGGAAAGATTTCAGAAAGAGGACATCAAGAGGGCATGAGAAGCCAAGGTATGACAAATCCAATAATAAAGAAATTATTTGTTTTGGATGCAGGAAACCAGGCAACATTGTGCCTGATTATCCAGAAAATAAGAATAAGGACAAGAGGGACAGGACAGATAGGAGAAAAGACAAAGACTCCAGGAGAAACAACAATGACAAATCCTCCTATAGCAAGAACAAACACACCAGGAAGGGATTTGTAGCTGAAACCTGGAGTGAAACTGAAGAAGAATCAGAGGCTTCATCAAGCTCAAGTGATGATGAAGATGATGCTGAAAAAAAGGAGTTCTGCATGATGGATATCAATGCCTCCCAACATAATTCTGATGCAGAACATGCGTCAAAATCTGAATCTGAACATGAAAATGAAGAAGATCAGGTAATAGATTCTTTTGATTTTAATTCAGAGGACTTTAGATCTGAATTTAAGGCACTTTGTTTAGACCTGCTAAAGTCTTAGAAAGAGATTATCTCTCTCAGAAATCAATTGTCTGAACATAGCACTCAAAAATCAGACAACCTCAAACTCTCTGAGGAGTTAGAATGCTATAGGGAGGAGATAGATTCACTTAAAAGTGAACTATCCCAGGCAAAGAAGTTTGAAGAATCCCTTAATGGGAGAATCATCAGACTGATGGACATCACAAGCACAGTGAACTCAAGACTCAACAGTACACTGGGCTTGGGTGCTTCATCCAGCCATCCTATAGTATTAACAACCCCAATTAAATTTATCTCAGATAAAGGAAAGGGTGTTGTAGAGGTAGCCAGGAAGAATCCTGATTTACCTAAGAAAAACAAAGTACAACAGAAAACGTCGAACAGAGCTTGACGATCGTCGAATAGAGCTCGGCAATCTCAGGCTGAATCGTCGAACTCAGGTCGATGACTTCTGAACTCTGAACTCTGGCATAGTCGATCTTCGAACTGAGCTTGACGATCTGACCCAAGATCGTCGAACTCAGCTCGACGATCGTCGAACGGAGCTCAGATCTTTGAACAATCTTTCAGAGGTAAATCTAAAATCAATCCTAAAAGTCATACATCCCAAAGCTTCAACCCTTATACTGAATGGATAGTACCTCCTAGGAGATACCATCCTGAAGGATATAAGAGTCAGCCATGGATGTCTTCTATTTCTGAGTTTAAAGGTTATCAACCAAGACCCAAGGTAAACTGGGTCAAAAACATATAAATTGTTTATGTGTAGGTGAAGACCTATCCAGCAATGAACCAACAATGGTATCTGGATAGTGGGTGCTCAAAGCACATGACAGGGAACAAGGAGAATCTAACATCCTTCAAAACCAAAATTGGACCCAAAGTGATATTTCGTGATTCAAACTTTAGTCAAACAAATGGATATGGTGCTGTTCAGATTGGCTCAGTCACATTCAAGAACGTGGCTTATGTGGAAGGACTGAAGCACAATATAATCAGCATTAGTCAACTATGTGATGAAGGCTACCAAGTGATATTCAACAAATCCTAATGCAAAATCAAATCAGAGGATAACACAATAGTGTTAACAGGTAAAAGGAAAGATAACATTTATCTTGTAGATTTTATTTCCACTAAGATAGATATTTGTTTATTCAATTCTGTTTGCAAACCAAATGATTTATGGCATAAGAGACTAGGACATCTAAATCTTAGAACCATTGCTAGGCTATCCAAGGACAACCTTATTAGAGGACTACCTTCTGGCCCCTACAAGAAGGAAGGACTCTGCAGGGCTTGTCAACTAGGCAAGCAAACTAAAAATTGTTTTAAGTCACTTAATAAGAGTGATTCACCTAGGATCTTGTATCTGTTACACATGGATCTTTTTGGACCCATTACAGTACAAAGCTTAGGAGGGAAATCTTGCACTTTGGTGATTGTAGATGACTTCTCTAGATTTACATGGGTGTTCTTTTAAAGTAAGAAGTCTGATAACTTTAAGTGTTTGACAGAGTTTCTCAAATGCATACAGTTTGTTTTCAATACTCACATTGCCCTGATCAGAAGTGATCATGGGACAAAGTTTGATTCTCTTCTTATGCAAGAGTTCTATAAGAGTGAAGGGATCAGGCACACTTTCTCAGCTCCTAGAACTCCTCAACAAAATGGGGTAGCTGAAAGGAAAAATAGAACCCTTATTGAATCTGCCACCTCATTGTTGACAGATGCTCACCTTCCTCTATCTTTTTGGGCAGAGGCAGTGAACACCTCCAACTATGTGTTGAATAGAGGTTTGATACATAAACTGAAGGGCAAGACTCCCTATGAAATTCTCAAAGGAAAGAAACCTAAGGTCGACTATTTCAAAATTTTTGGTTGTATTTGTTATATTCACAATAATGACAAGAAATACTTAGCAAAATTCCAAGCTAAAGCTGATGAAGGAGTGTTTCTGGGATACTCCATGATCAGTAAAGCTTATAGAGTTTATAATAAAACTTCTCTTCAAATTGAAGAATCTGTACATGTATCTTTTGATGAGACTAACATGTTTTACAAGGAGAAGAATACTTCTACCATAGAACCCTTGTAGGTAAACTCTCTTTCAGAAAATTTGGACAGGTTGCATATTGCAGAGAAGGATTTAGTACATTCACCTATCCAATATAAGGATGAGAGCAGTGAAGATGAAGAAGATGTTCAACATTTTGGAGAGAACCATCTTGAAGAGCCAGTTGTTATTCCACTAGAGGAAACAACAACACAGGTTGGTGAATAATCAACACCCCCTTTTGATTTAGTAACAACAAGAGATCATCCAATCTCCCAAGTGATTGGAGAAATCTTAGCTGGTGTGCAAACCAGAAATCAGGTCAACCAAAACCTGATGCACACCTGCTTTCTATCTCAAATTGAACGTCAATCCATACAAGATGCAGAATAAGATCCACACTAGGTCATTGCAATGCAAGAGGAATTGCATCAATTTGAAAGAAACAAAGTTTGGGAGCTAGTGCCAAGGCCTAAGGATCACTCCATTGTTGGAATAAAGTGGGTGTTCAGAAACAAGTTGGATGATCAAGGGATCATTGTAAGGAACATGGCAAGGCTAGTTGCTCAAGGATATTCTCAAGAAGAAGGAATAGACTATGACCAGACCTTTGCACCAGTTGCAAGGTTAGAGTCCATAAGAATATTCCTAGCTTATGCAGCTCACAAAGGATTCAAGGTCTACCAAATGGATATGAAGAGTGAATTTCTAAATGGAGACATCAAAGAAGAAGTCTATGTTAGAAAACCCCCAGGTTTTATCCCTTCAACTTATCCTGACCATGTTTTCAAATTGCATAAAGCATTATATGGTCTCAAGCAAGCTCCTAGAGCATGGTATGAGACCTTAGCATGCTTTCTATTTGAAAATGATTTTATAAGGGGTAGAGTAGACCAAACTCTTTTCATTAGAACCCATAAGTCCCATACCAGACTAGTACAAATATATGTAGATGATATTATATTTGGATCCACTGATTCAAATTTGTGCAGAAGGTTCTCTAACCTAATGCATTCTAAATTTGAAATGAGTAGCATGGGTGAGCTTTCCTTCTTTCTATGATTGCAAGTCAAACAGCATGCTGATGGCATATTTATTTCTCAAACTAAGTACGTAAAAGAATTGGTTAAGAAATTTGGTATGTCTGAGACATCATGTATGAAAACACCTATGCCTACTAATGCTGTATTAGATGTTGATGAACATGGAAAACATGTTGATCAGACAACATATAGAGCAATGATTGGCTCTCTATTGTACCTTACAGCTAGTAGACCTGACATAATGTTTGCTACATACATATGTGCTAGATTCCAAGTAAGCTCTAGAGAGTCACACCTAACATTAGTTAAGAGGATTCTTAGGTATGTAAAAAGTTGTCCAAATCTTGGTCTCTTGTATCCAAAAGACTCAGGATTTGAATTAACTGGTTTTTTAGATGCTGATTATACTGGATGTAGAGTAGACAGGAAAAGCACCAGTGGAACTTGCCAGTTTCTTGGTGACAGACTTGTCTCCTGGTTCTGTAAGAAACAAACAGTTGTGTCCACCTCAACTGCTGAAGCTGAATATATGGCAGCAGGTAGTTGTTGCTCACAGATTTTGTGGATTCAAAACCAGCTCCTAGACTATGGTTACAACTTAGAAAAGTGAAAAATCTTTTGTGATAACACCAGTGCTATTTCTATACCACAAAATCCAGTCCTCCATAGTAGGACAAAACATATAGAGATTAGGCATCACTTCTTAAGAGACAATGTTGAGAAAAATAAAATTTAAATTCAATATATCCCAACTGATTTGCAAAGGGGAGATATTTTCACCAAACTATTGGACGAAAAGAAACATACATTCTTCCTAAATCAGTTAGGAATGTTAGATGGAGGAAGCTTAAAACAAAACCCAAGTTTTTAAAACTTTAAAAACAGACCAAGACTTGGCTAAAAACTTGATTTTTTTTTCTAGTGTCTGTAGATTGTTTTTAGTCTCTGAACTGTGCTCGATGTTTTTCCCAAGATCGTCGAACGGAGATCAACGTTTTCTAAAAACGTCGACCGGAGTTCAGCGCTTTCAGATAGCGCTAGGCTATCTTCTTCTGATCATAGATCGTCGAGCGGAGATCGACGCTCTCAAATATCGTCGAACGGAGATCGACGTTATTGAAGACTCTTCAGATTCCTTTAGAATCCCAGATCGTCGAACGGAGTTCAACGATCTTTCCTTTTCGGCGTCGAACCCTAATATAAAACTCATTTTTCGGCCGTCATTCTCTTTTGCGCATTCATACTCTCTACAGAACTTTTCTTTCCCTCCAAACTTCTCTACACTTGGTCGTGTTTGTTCATTTTTGCAGGTATACAATGGCAGTGTCTGTTGGCACCCTCTCCAAAATGAAATTTGACACAGGTTTTGATATAGACATGGATTCCTTTGACGGCAACGATCAAATTTTCAAGGATATACTGGAACTTTTCAAAGACCAACAGTTGGCCCTGATTATGTCTACAAGAATGAAGCTGGCAGCCGATGAGATAAAAGAGTGGGTATATACTGCACAGAACATGGATTCAACCATAGTGGTCGGTACAATAGCAGGAACACAGGTACCTCTAACACATGCCCTACTTACAGAGGTTTTTTAGTAAAGTTCAGGACAAGATTCTGTTGATTTGTCTGGAGAGGAATTTGAGATGATGTTAGATAGAATGGGGCATTCTGCAGCAAACGCTAATAAGCTGCTGAAAAAGAATCTGTCTATTGAGTACAGATTCCTTGCAGATGTTGTGGGCAAGGTCCTGCTAGCCAAACATTCTGCCCAAGATACCATTTCCAGGTATCAATTCTGCTTGATGGGTGCACTGGTTGATAAGAAACATCTCAACTGGGGAGAAATTTTCTTTGAGCTGATTAAGAAGAAGGTAAACAAAAACCTTGTTAATTTTGGGAGGATCTTAGGACTGTTCTTGAACAACAGGTGCCCTCAGCTGATGGTGTCCTCTGGAATGCATATTAATTCCTCCAAGAGGCTTACCTGTGCCCTTTTTGGCAAATGGGACAGGCAGATTGTTAAGCCAACCGGGACTACTGCTTCTTCAGGCACAAGGACTGTTGCAGTCTCTTCCCCTCAGGCAACTGCCATCATGGAAGATTTTCCTGCCTCCTCCTCTTCTCCACCTTCTCCAATTTTTTCCTTCAACCATCCCCTCATCCACCATCACCATCTCTATCTCTTCCCCCATAACCATTTCATCTCCACCTCCAACCATAGAAGACCAATTCCATCCCCTACACTTCTTTCGACCTCTTGACCTAGACACCACCATACCATCCTTAACCCTCATGGAAGATTCCTTTATGGATGATTCCCCCTCCTCACCTATTAAGCTTCCATCATCCACCACATCCTATCAACAACTCCTTCATGATCTTCTTTCCCAACCATCTTTCATCCTATCCATCTCCACACTAATATCTTCCATCTCCACAATTCCAATCTCCCAACCATCCATCCTACCATCCACCACTTCTATCACTACTTCTATAGCTCCTTCACCATCTATCTCTGTCTCTCTAACCTCTACCTCTACTCAAGTCTCACTTGAGCAAGTAGATATTCCTTCCCTAGTAGATAGGCTTTATAGGATGTTAGCCCCCAAGCTAGCACTCCTGCTGGAGACCTCCCTAGCTCTACTTCTGAAATCCATCAAGGAGCTATCTGCCAGGCTATCCTCTATTTCCTTTCCACAGGAAATCCCTTCTATGGGGTGCCTTGATCTAGTTCCAACTTAATCAAGGTAGGGGGAGATGCCATGTGAAGAAGAGACAGTGCCTGCTGCTTCAGAAGAATTCTTGCCAGAGACAGTTCCAGTTCCAGCTCTAGTTCCAACTCTAACAGTTGACTTCAAGTCACTATTATCAGTTTTTGATACTCTTCACTTCAGTTGTCCACCAGCTCAGGAAGTTGAAGATCTTACTAAGGCCATTGTGCCTGTTGCTTGCTGTGATCCCAGTCTGATTGCTTCTTATATCAATTCTCTTAAGGCAAAGGAAATTATTGGTTCTGATTGTGCTACTGCTATTGCTGATTCAGATTCTGATGAGATAGTTTTTGATGCTCCTATAGAGCCTGCTGCTGCTGATAGCGTTTCTGCTCCTCCTGAGCCTGCTGCTGCTACTGTTATATCTAAGAGTGCTGCTTCCATCACTGTTGCTGAACAAACCAAACAACAGGAGAAATATATTAAAAGGATTGATGAGCTTTATGATAATCCTCCAAGTTCAGACAGTGACCAACTCCATACTGATTTTGATGACTCCTCTGTAACTATTGCAAGGAAGATGAAAGCAAGAAGTAAGGCACCTAAAAGAGTTCCTCCAGAAAAAGTAAAAGATGACAATGATATACCTTATTACATTCTTCATGACTGTCCAATTTCTGAGCCTTGGATGCAATATTCTAGAAATCAACTTAAGGTCATGAAGAAAAGGAGAAAACTTGATAAGTATGAAAAGGGATCCTCCCAATTCAATCCTCTTCCTCCTCCTCTTCCAGATTCAGGATCTGGTGGAGGTTAAGATTTTCAGTCTTCTTCTGCTATTAGGCCAAGCCCTTATCAGTCTCAAGATAGATATCAACCAAGAGGCCAACAGCAAAGAGGATATCATTCAAGGATAGATCAGTCAAGAGGCAGACAGAGAGATTACAGGACTCACTCCAGAAATCAAGCTAGACAACACCCATATCAAAGGGAAGGACAAGGCCCTACTGATTCTACATCTGGTCCTTTTCCTTACAAGCTGAAAGATACAGTTGTCACTAGAGCTCCTCCTACTGACTCAGTGGAATTAAACAGATATGAACATCCAGTTCCATTTGAAGACCCTGAGAACAATCCACTATCATGGACATCAAGAATGAAAGAACTTGCAGCATAGATCAGATCAAGAAAGGAAGAGAGCAAGGCAGAGATACCTCCAATATCACAACCTTATAAGAGCAGAGAAAGAAAGAATTAGAACGATATGTTTCAAGAAAATTCTTTGATCCTGAAAGCTATATGAAGATGCATCATGAGGCTGTTGTTCCAAGGCCAAAATCTCAAACCTCCTTAGGTGCAGATGATGATAGAAGATCCAAAAAGGAAGCCCTCAATCCCAACAGAGAAATTCTTTTCAAAAAGGGCAATGAGTAATTTAAGTAAGCTGATACTTATATCTATTTCTGACTGAATCTGTGAATCTTGCTGTGATTCTACAATGCTCAACATGTGTTATCTGCATTGTTGGTTCTGTTTTATTTTTAATTCTGATGTATGCTTGTTATTTCATATTCTGTCATGTAAATAGTAATCCTAACCCAAATAGGGGGAGATTGTTGGAACACCCTATTACTAATTTGGGTAAGGATCACTATGTGCTAAGGAATTTTTTTTGACCTTGCTGTATAGTCTGATAGGTCAATTAGAATGAGTCTTAGGGTTAGAACTTAGGTTTGAAATCTACCCTCAAGACCTTCTCAAGATAAGGATTCAGTGCTGAGGACCAAGACAATTTTCGTCGAGATCAGGTCGACGAAACGTCGAACTCAGGTCGACTATCTCTTAGCTCAATTCAACGAGTCGTCGAACTCAGTTCGACGATCTTCGAGCTCAGTTCGATGTTTCTATCTCTAGCAGTAATCCAATCTCTTAGCTCAGGTCGACGATAGTTGAGCTCAGGTCGACGATTTTTGTCTTAAATCTAGATCCAGTCTCTAAGCTCAGGTCGACGATAGTCGAGCTCAGATCGACGCTTTTCTAAAGAGATCGACGATTTCAGGATTCAAATTCAGGAAAGTTATGGAATTTATTCAGACTTATTTTCAGCATTTATGGCAAAGGATTTTGTAGCCGTTTCAATCAATCTGGAGCAAGTTTCAAGAAAGACTAATTGGAATGTTTCTTAAGGACTTTCCTCCAGAGGCAGATATCAGTTAAGGTAGTCATTTATGACTAATTAACGGCTATCAAGAAGTAAGAATCTGATATACTCCCAAGAGAATCATTCTGAAAAAGGAGAACTGACAAGATTTGAAAAAGAATACAAAAGAGAGAACAAGAAAATTATTCATCAAGAATTCATCTTCTTGGAATAGACTCAGTAGACAAAAGTTTACAGAATTACTGAGTTAGAATTCTTCAAGAACACAAGGAACATTACTATGAAGGAGATCATCTGCTATTCTACTCCTTCAAGCATCAAGTGTTCAAAAGCTTCTTCATCAAGGACTCCAGACATCACACATTTCAGCATCTGCTGAAATCATGTATTGCTGGAGATCTGAAGCAACTGAAGGCCTATCACCTTAAGCAAAGCTCATCTTCCTGAACCCTTACAGATCTCAGGGGGAGCTTTGACAACATCTTCCACTTGTCTTCTCTCAGATTATTAACAGAGAAGAACAACTCAACCTTTTTGTTTTTCTTTATTCCTTCTGTAAAAGGGTTTCTAAAAACTCCCTTCAAAAGTTTTGTGACTGGTTTCTGAGACCTTGTCAAAACTCAGTGGTTGCAAGACACCTTATCAAAAAATATAGGTTTGGTTTTTGAGCACCTTATCAAAAGCTCATTTGTGCCCAGGACAACTGATCAACTATTCCTGCAGTGGATTCCTACCTAGGGTGGTAGAAGAGTGGATGTACCCAGGTTGTTGGGGAACCACTATAGCTCCTTGTGTCATCTGGCTTGATGTGTTTTGTTTTTATTGTGTGCTGTGATTTCTTATTTCTTGCTTACTTAGTCTTTCTTTTTGCAAGCACCTTATACATATATATAAATCAATACATTCACTGCTTTACATTTTTAAATTTTAAATTATTTTAAAATACTCTATTCACCCCCCCCCCCCATCTTGAGTAAAGGTAAATCTTACACTCACTTTCACGGTGGCACCGACACTCAGGAAAGCCGCCACTAAAAAACGCCAATTCTGCCGGTCTTTTCTATCACAAAAGAGATATAAGTAAATATAAACTGAATATAATCAAGTATCCAGCATCATATATAAATGAAAAAAAGAGAGTACTGCAATAGAACAGTACAAACGAAATATAAATTGGCTCAAGCCCGATATAAATTGGCTCAAGACTAATCACTCACGGAGTTTGTCACTGGTGCTCCGGAACTAGACTGGCCCACCTCCATGCGCACCATACTCCGTTGGTGCTGGTCCCTGGGCTGTTGGTCCCTGTCTCCCATCCGGAGCTCCTGTAATGTTGTGGTCCAAAAACAATTAGTCATAAAGACTAAGTCCTATCATCCCCTACCCCTACCCCTACAACTCCTAGGCACCGAGCGGGGAGGAGGAAAGGGAAGCTACAAAGGTGGAGAGTAAGCAAAACAGGTGACAGCGGAACTAATCTAGCATTTATTATATTGTATAAATAGCTAAGAAAGAAAGGTACAATCTAGCAGTTCTACAATAGTGAGCAGTAAAGTAGACAAGTAGGATAGGCAGCATATGTAAGAAAGACAAGCTAGGAAATAAGTAACCTGAACTTATATGAATGCACATACAAACTTATAAGTTAAGGTGCCTTCTGCAAGGCTCCAATTATATAAAAAGTCCCATACCGATATATACGTTGGGGTGTCGGTTGTATGCAAATATGAGTGTAGTAAAATGTTATGCCTTGATTCTTGTAAGTGCAACTCACGCACACGACTCTATGCGCACAGACCTTTAGTTCCCCCTGTTCGGGTAGCTAGCTTCACTCCCAGGAACCTCCGTAGTGGCAAACAGAGACAGTGGGTTGGGCCACCCCCCACCCCCACTCCTAGGCGGGTATCCACACTATCGGGCCTAACCCTTCCGTACGCCCGTATAAGAACACAACCTAGAGTATCCGCGTACTAATGCTGGCTATATCCAATAGACTTTCTTTGGCTAAGTGTCCCACACCGCTGAGTCAACGTATCGACGTCGGTGTTAGCCCCTTGTAGAACGAAGAGGAGGGCCTGTCTCATGTCGTCTTGCAGCCCCTTGTAGAACCTCCTGGCATAGCCAACATCGTCCAACTGGTAAGAGTCTGCATAGCGGGCTTGGTGAGTATACTCCTGATAATACTCCAGCACCGTCCTGTTCCCCTGCCTCAACCGCAATAACCTATCCTCCAACTCGTCCCTTGCCGACTGAGGTACGAAATGTCCCAGGAGTGCTTCTCTGAACTCTTCCCAAGAGATATCTGCGCAATCCATATCTGCAAAAGTTGTGTCCAGCTGTGACTTCCACCACCTCTTTCCATGTGACTCCACGAAGGAGACTGCCAAAGCAACTGCCTCCTAAGAGGGGAATCGAATCCCCGCAAGCATCTCATAGATGGTATCTAACCATTCCTCTGTGCAAATTGCCAACTCTGTCCCCAGGTAGGATGGAGGGGAAAGTCCTCGGAAGACACTCATCAAGTTAGCCCCGAGATTTGGCTGTGGAGTCGGGGCTTGCTGAGCTCTGAAGGCCTCCTGAATGGCCGTCAGTGTTAGCCCCATCTACGTCTGCTGAAACGGAGAAGGATGCGGCGGAGGTGGAACCATATTCAGATCTTGAGGTGTCCCCTGCTGTGGAGTAGGGTTCGTCGCAGGCTACAAGGAAAATTCCATTTGTTAGATAGCGTACGAATGGAATAAAAAAAAGAGTTAAATTGGACTTTTACATGTGATTTCCCTTATGGGCACACAATTGCTTTCACTGCTAGTTTTCCCACAAACTAAGCTCGAGCGGGGGTGGCCCAAGGTTTTTGTTGACTACTTCTCTTTCGATCGAGGTTTCCTCTGATACCACTTGCAAGACCCATTATTTTTTTCAAACCCCCGGGGTCTTATGCCCAGAATTACCATTTTGCGGCGGCACCGACACTCGGGAAGGCCTCCACTACAAAACGCCAATTCTGCCGGCCTTTTCGATCACAAAAGAGAGATAAGTAAATATAAACTGAATATAATCAAATCCACAGCATCATATATAAATGAAAAAAAGAGAGTACTGAAATAGAACAGTACAAACAAAATAACAACGGGCTCAAGCCCGGTACATCAGAGTCCTCACTACATATCACTCATCGAGGAAGCTATAAGAAAGACTAATCACTAACGGAGGTTGTCACTGGTGCTCCGGAACTAGACTGGCCCACCTCCATGCGCACCGTACTCCGCTAGTGCTAGTCCCTGGGTTGCTGGTCCCTGTCTCCCATCCGGAGCTCCTGTAATGTTGTAGTCTGAAAAAGCATTAGTCATAAAGACTAAGTCCTATCATCCCCTACCCCTCCCCCAACGGCTCCTAGGCACCGAGCGGGGAGGAGGAAATGGAAGCTACAAAGGTGGAGAGTAAGCAAAACAGGTGACAGTGGAACTAATCTAGCATTTATATATATTGTATAAACAACTAAGAAAGAAAGGTACAATCTAGTAGTTCTACAATAGTGAGCAGTAAAGTAAACGAGTAGGATAGGCAGCATATGTAAGAAAGACAAGGTAGGAAATAAGTAACCTTAACTTATATAAATGTCCATACAAACTTATAAGTTAAGGGGTCTTCTGCAAGGCTCCCATCGTATAAAAAGTCCCATACCGATTTATACATTGGGGTGTCGGTTGTCTATAAATATGAGTGTAGTGAAATGTTATGCCATGATTCATGTAAGTGCAACTCACGCACATGACTCTATGCGCATAGACGTTTAGTTCCCCCTGTTCGGGCAGCTAGCTTCACTCCCAGGAACCTCCATAGTGGCAAACAGAGACAGTGGGTCGGGCCCCCCACTCCTAGGCGGGTATCCACACTACCGGGCCTAGCCCTTCCGTACGCCCCTAGAATAACATAGCCTATAGTATCCGCGTACTAATGTTGGCTATATCCACTAGGCTTTCTTTGGCTTAGTGTCCCACACTGCCGAGTGAACGTATCGAAGTCGGTGTTAACGCCCATCCAAAACCAAAGACCCACCACCTTATTCTCTATCCAAACCTCGAGCCACCGGCTCCCCGGACTATCTCGTCCGTGCATCTACCTTCTGAACCTACCATCCATATGGCAATCAAACCAACCAAATCAACCTCCCGAGCTACTGGGGTGTGTGAAAGTGAAACCCTAGTTATACTAGTTGCTCTTTTATTTTATTATTCCTACAGTTTGCGTTAGCCAAGGACTGCTCAAGGTATTCCTCGTGAAGGTCTCCCGAGGGCACAAGGAACTACGATGGGCTGAAGCCTAAAGCTCCCTTTCACAAGGCACTTATTGTTATTGATTAATACCCAATTCCCGATCTCTTTTATGTTATATTGGATCTAACCCTAGTGTATTTGACTCTTCCACTTCACGAAAAAGACGATCCTTCGTCGATCCCGGACACCACTTAACACTAGCCATTCCAACACTCTACCCCTCCTATTCACTTGTGAAATCAATACACAAACATCCCATCTCCCTAAGTTAATTTTGCACCATATTATGATTCCTGCAATTTTTACTAAACGCAGATCATCCTAAGCAATACGATGTATACAATGGGAAGTACTCAAAATATTTATCCAAATGTCATAAGTTATTTACTGGGAGTCTATAATGACATGATCAGGCTAAGTCCAGTAATTCACAATTTTCCTAATTTGTTTGATATTTAATTAATTTCTTTCCAAACTAATCCATGCTTGAATTGAACATGATGTGGAATATTTTCTCAAGTAATGGCCACCAAAAATTTATGAACACTAGATAATAAGGAATTAACAATACATATCAAATTCCATAATTTTCCTTAAATGCTTTGGCTTCTAATTAATTAATCCAATGTAATTCCAACAATCATGGATAAAGAAGGAAGAACTACAATTTATCATTATAAAACTATAGAAAATTTACTGAATCTTAAGGGTGACCAAATAGGACCTCTGAGCAAATATCATAGTTTTTCAAGCCTTTTAAGTACCAAAGTTAATTAAAATTGTTTTACATGGAAATATCACTTTGTGAAGCAACCCATATAACAAAACTTCCAAAAATTCCACAAAAATTTAAAAAGCTTTATAATATTATAAAAGGTCCTCTGACTGAAATTCATAAGATTCCAGTGAGTAGCTAAATCATAAGAAATTCCTAAGTAGATAGTACAATTTGATGGTTTGTAAGTGAAGTACTGTATTTTTTGATTTAAAATTCATAACAGAATTTCCATATATGAGTATCACTATGAAAACACTCCTACCAAAGTTTCACTAAGAATCAAGGTCATATGACCCATTATAAAATTCCTAGGTGTAGAGACCTAAATACTTATTAAGTTGTTTATGTGGGGTTTTTATGTCCAACTACTACCAAATCACTTCTTAGGGCATTTCACCACCCTACAATTATTTGTTCTAAATACCAAGTCCATACAAAGACATATCACCCTATGTCCTTCACAAACCCCCCAAAGTCCAACCTTAGGGTTTAAACTAGGGTCCTAAGGCTAACCCACCCCAATCCATCACAAACTCAATTAGAGGGTGTTTTAGCTGACCATGGGGCTCTGGCCAGGGTCCCAACACATTTGGGTGAGAATTGGCTCCTCCATGCCCCAAATACTACTTGCCCTAATTTACCCCTTAGGAGACCAAACTTTGGTCACACCAAAACCTATTCAAGTACAACCCAATCAGGCTGAGATTTTTCTCAGGCTCCAACAATGACCCTAAGAGTCAGCCACCAAAATCTTGGTGGGTTTAGATGTCATTAAACCCCTAAAATAATTCATAAATTGTTTCTCAAATTTTTACAAAAACTATAGGACAAAGTTTTCCCAAAAATTCTCATTTTTGGATATGTTCTAGTAACACCCATCAAAAATTTCATGTCATTTGGATGGCTGGATTTGTGGGGGCACTCAAAATACTATCTGGTCCAGCCTACGTATAGACCCCACCAAAATGGGTGTTGTGGTCAAACCACTTACCCAAATGGATTCAAACAAATTTTACGTTAAACAAGACTTAACGGGCTACAACTTTAATGTTGGCCATCTTTCCTGTAGAGGGGCCTACATATTTTTAATATTTAATTTACAATCACCCAGTAAACGGGCTGAAATTAGAATAATAGGAATTAATAATTAAAACAAGCACGATTCTTAAAGCAAGATCTAAGGGCCCTGGCATCGTCTTCTTCCTCCAGCCAAAGGCCACGATTGCTTCATCCTGGAGCAACTTCCAAGCGCTGCCGCTGGCCATCCATCCACCTCCCTGGTCGGCCACCGCCACCACCACCTCCATTGAGGTGCTGGCTATCGCCATGCGGCGGTACGACCGCCGGAGGGGCGGAATCCGGAAAACCCGACCCTTAATTTTTCACGGAACCGGTGATTTTCCATCACCCAATCTCCTCAATTGAGCCCAATCCTTAACTCTAAAGAATGCGGTGATCTACCCGTAGAGAAAAAGGAGGGGAGGACTTTGTTTGCGGGCTGGAGGCGTGTCGATTGACGGAAAGACATTGGCGATGGAGGTGTCGCCAGCGCTCTGCAGCAACACAATTAAGTCTCTTTTCTCCTTCGAGTAAGGTGTGGAAACAAAGGCTTGGAGTTTAGTGAAGCTTTTAAATCAATAAAATGGGGGAGGGGAGGGGTTAAGCAGGTGGTGGCCATTAATGGCCCTTTATGGTGAATCTCGGCCATGGTGGTGGGGGATGAACATGGCTCAATCCAGTCAAGTAATTGCAGGAAACTCCTCCTCTTCCCTAGCGGAGTTGAATCCAGCCATAAAAGAGGAGGGAACGAGGCCAAGGCATCAAGTGCGATTAATGGTCATACAAGCCAACTTTCGTCCATGTCCGTGAGCTTTCTCTCTCCTCCATTAACATGCAATTTCGGGTTTAAAACCGTCTTAATAAAGAACCGCTTAATATTTTATTAAATACATCTTAATAAAAGAAACGGCAAATTAACTCATCCTGGCCCAATTCCCGAAACGGTTCGGTTCAGCTGAACCAGCAACCAGACCAAAATTGCCAGGAATAATCTAAGTAAAATGGCGTTGAGTGCACACGATGCTCTCGACGCAATTCAACATATGGTGTTGAGTGCACTCGACGCCATTCAGCCTATAGCGTTGAGTGAGCTCAACTCACTCAACGCCATAATTCTGTAGAAATACTCTTAGAAAAATGGCATTGAGTGCACTTGACGCACTCAACGCCATCCAGCCTATGGAGTTGAGTGCACTCGATGCACTCAACGCCCGCCCCAAAATTCTCCCCAAGTATGATTGTGTTGAGTGTACTTGACGCACTCAACGCCATTTAGCCTATGGCGTTGAGTGCAGTCGACGCACTCAACGCCTGAGCCCCAAGTTCTTCCTAAGTAAGATGGCGTTGAGTGCACTCAACACACTCAACGCCATTCAGCCCATGGCGTTGAGTGCACTCGACGCACTCAACGCCCGAGCCCAAAAGCCTATTTAAGTAGATATCCGATCTATTCGTCGAGTCTTGTCGACTCACTCGACGCTCCCCGGACTTGAGTCAACTTGGCATCTTTTTGGTTGACCGCAATGGGTCCTTTGCGACATATTGGCCTCCCTTAGGGTTAGAGATGCCATGATGGAATCATGGAACCAGGTTAAAACCCTAAGGTCATGCCTAAGGTAGTAATTAGGATTCTACTATTTGTAGACCAAGGTGATTTTCACCTTGAGCCTGGGTCACTTGGCCTCCTTGGGCTTTCTAGGATTTTGACATGACTTAGTCATGACAAAATCGCTCCTAGGGGGTCTAGTCATTTGAGGGATGTTACAAATCCAAATATATAAAAATAAAAATTTCATCCCCGAAATTAAGATTCAGCCTACGGGGGTTTCTACTGGAATAAAAGAAATTGTAACATCCCTAAGATTTAAGGGATACCTGACTCGAAGAGTCCCGGGTACTTTTATTGCATTAAGTCCTGTGGCTCCCATGTATGCTCCTCTTGCACATGATTTCTCCACAGAACCTTGACTAACGAAACCTTCTTACGTCTCAAGACCCGCACTACCGTATCATCGATCCTGATCGGCTCCATGCTTACTGGTCGATCTGAGGCCACTGGGCTGTCTGCTGTGGAAATTAGCTGCTCAGGGCGTAGTAGAGCTCTCCATAGTGAGGAGACGTGGAAGACATCATGCAATCCCGCTAACTCTGGCGGTAGCTCCATTCTATAAGCCAAGGGGCCGATCCTCTCCAGGATCTTGTAAGGCCCCATATACCTCGAACTGAGCTTCTTCCGCCCGCGAACCCGTGAGACTCCGTGCATCGGCCGTATCTTCAAGAAAACCCGATCTACCACCTGGAACTCCACCTGATTATGCCTCGCATCATAATATTTGGCCTGGCTGCTCTGGACTTCCAACATTCTATCCCGAATCAATCTAATATGAGCATCAGTATCCTCCACAAACTCAGAGCCGAGTGTCTGCGGATCCTCATCCTGAACCCATGATAGTGGGGTCCTGCACCTCCATCCATATAATGCCTCGTAAGGAGCCATTCTTATGATGGACTGATGGGTGTTGTTGTACGAAAACTCGATCAGTGGCAGCAATCTCTCCCAAGGCTCGCCGCGCTCCAAAATACATAGGCGCAAAAGATCTTCCAATGTGCGATTGGTGTGCTCCATCTGCCCGACGGTCTGAGGATGAAAAGCTATGTTGAATGTCAACCGAGAACCCAGGTGGGCCTGAACTGACCTCCACTCCCTGGATCTAAACCGCTGATCCCGATCTGAAACGATGGTCCTGGGTACTCCATGATAGCGCACAAACTTCTCGGTGAACCTCTGTACTAACACACTAACTAGAGTGTCCATCGCCACTGGATTGAATCTGGCCACCTTCGTTAGCCTGTCCCCAATTACCCAGATCGAGTCATTCCCTGCATTGGATCGAGGTAGCCCATGTATGAAATCCATGGCTATAACCTAAAACTTCCACTCTGGCACCGGAAGTTGCTGTAACAATCCGGTCAGATTCTTACACTCTACCTTTACAAGTTGGCAAGCCTCGCAATGCATCACAAAATACGTAATGTCCTTCTTCATTCCCGACCAGTACATTGTCCTTTTCAAATCTTTTACCATCTTAGTGATCCCCGGGTGCACCGAGTATCTGCTGTAGTGAGCTTCCGTCACGATGTCCTCCCAAATCAAGCCTCCTGCCGGTATATAAACCCTTCCACTAAAACATAGGTGCCCATCCCTCAAGGAGTAATCCCCTGTTGTGCCTTCCTCCAAGGCCCTAAATATCGGCTCCGATCTCGCATCCTGCCTCTGCCCGTCTCTGATGCAATCATGTATATCATTGGTGGTAATCATCGATCCTAGGTACTCTATGTATAACTCTGGATCATCCTCGGACACTAGTGATATCAGCATCTCTTCAAACGACTTAACCAACTCCAAGGCAATCAACTGCAAGCCTACTCCTAACATACTTTCTCTCTGGCTCAAAGCGTCTGCCACAACGTTTGCCTTCCTGGGATGGTAGTGCATGGTGGTAGTCTGACAGAAACTCCACCCAGCGTCTCTGTCTGATGTTCAGCTCCTTCTGTGTGTCTACGTATTTCAAGTTCTTGTGGTCTGAGAAAATGTCTTAGTGAACCTTATAAAGGTAATGTCGCCAGATCTTTAGAGCAAAAATAACTACCCCCATCGCCAAGTCGTGCACCAGGTAGTTCTGCTCATGTCTCTTCAGCTGACGGGAGGCGTAGGCTATTATGTGCCTGTTCTGCATCAGAACGACACCCATCCCCTGATAGGAAGCATCCATGTACACCTAGAATCCTTCCTTCCCTCATGGAAGAGCTAGGATGGGGGTCGAGGAAAGCCAATCCTTCAGCTCCTGAAAAGCAGACTCGCATCGTGGCGTCCAAATAAAAGGAGACTCCTTCTTCATCAGGTACATAAGAGGGAGGGAAATCTGAGAGAACTCCTTTACAAACTTTTGATAATAACCGACAAGTCCTAAGGAACTCCAAACATCCGTGGCAATCTTCAGTGGTGGCCAATCTCGTACTGGCTGGAGCTTCGCCGGATCTACTGCCAAACCTGCTCCACTGATGACATGGCCAAAAAAGGCCACCTCCTTTAGCCAAAATTGGTACTTGCTGAACTTAACATACATTTTTTGCTCTCAGAGCTTCTCCAAAGTCAAAGCCAGATGCCTCGCGTGCTCCTCCTCCGTCCTCAAATAAATAAGGATGTTGTCGATGAATACAATAATGAAGACATCCAGATATTCTTTAAACACTGGGTTCATCAAGATCATGAACGTGGAGGGTGCTTTCATGATCCCGAAGGGCATCACGGTAAACTCGTATAATCCATATCTACTACTCAAGGCCATCTTCGGGATGTCCTCCTCCCGAATGCGTAGTTGGTAGTACCCCGATCTAAGGTCCAGCTTTGAGAACCAATGAGCTCCCTCCAGCTGGTCAAATAGCTCGTCTATCATTGGAAAGGGATACGTATTCCGGACCGTCATCCTGTTCAGGTCCTAGTAATCAATACACAGCCGAAGAGTCCCGTACTTCTTCTTGACGAATAGCATCGGAGCTCCCCATTGTGAAGAGCTAGGCCGGACAAACTCGGCTTCCACTAATTCTTGAAGCTGGCTTCGAAACTCCACCAACTCCTTCGGGGCCATTCAATATGGAGCTCTGGATACCGGCTTAGCCCCTGGTATGAGCTGAATCTGGAAGTCCTTATCTCGGTACGGGAGTAGCCCTGGTAGCTTCTCTGGAAATACATCGGCAAATTCCCGCACCACTAGAAGATCAGAAATATAATCCTTGGCCATGAAAGTCTCAAAAAGAACCTGATAAACTTCTTCCCCCTTTAGATGGGCCTTGACGGCCTGCATAGACGGTAATAATATGTGGGGGGCTGGTATAATACCTTCGATAATAATAAAGGAGTCCTCGTGCCTCACGGTGATCCTCTTCACCATGAAGTCAATCTGGGCATTGTTCCAGTGCAACCATGTCATACCTAAGATCAGATCCTAGTCTGGCATCCTCAGGATCATCGCTGGTGCCTCAAACACCTTCCCGCCGATCTCCACCTCTATATTGCAATGAGCAGAGGTCATTAACTCTGATCCATCGGGTAGATGCACCCTCATCATCTTTCCGGTGAAGTGCTCTACGCCTGCAAATATTTTCACGAAATATTCCGAAACAAACGAGTACGAAGCACCAGTGTCGAAGAGCGTATGAGCGGGCTTTCCTTCTAGGAAAACTATGCCTGAGGTAATTCACTGTCTTAGTAATCTAGTTATAGTTTTTCTTCTCTTAATTTCTAACTAGTCTATGCCTATGAAAACTAGTTCCTAGGAAGGAAGAATTTAAATGTTCTGGCATACCTGCTATAACCTGCTCCAGGTTCCGTGGTTGTGCTAGATTTAGAGCATACACCTGCTCCCTCTATGATCTTTGGCCTCTGCCCTGATATCCTCGTCCTCGATTGTGTCCTTGGCCACCAAACTACCGAGGAGGTGGGGCACCCTGAAGTGTTGGTGGGGGTGCTCTCCTCATAGGACAATTCCTCTTGTTATGTCCTGGCTGATTGTACTGGAAGCATATCGGTGCCTGCTCTGTTGTCCTCAGTATCTCCAGCATCTGTAAGGGTTGGGGAGCCAATACCCCTTTATTCCTCTACTCTTGTCCAATCTCCTGACGGGGTTGATCCCCGTTCCTTCTTTCCCCAATGACCTGGTCTCGAGGACGGTCACTACGACCTCCAATCACTGCATCGCCAGCCAGTCTCTTCCGGCTCTTGACTGTAAGCTGATCTGCTTCTCTTTTCTTGGCCATTTTCAGAATCTTGGCCAAGCTTCCCTCGAAGACGAAGAGGCGGGCCTTTCTCATGTCGTCTTGCAGCCCCTTGTAGAACCTCCTTGCATAGCCAACATCGTCCAACTTGTAAGAGTATTCATTGCGGGCTAGGTGAGTATACTCCTGATAATACTCCAGCACCGTCCTTTTCCCCTACCTCAACCGCAAGAACCTATCCTCCAACTCGTCCCTTGTCGACTGAGGTACGAAATGTCCCAGGAGTGCTGCTCTAAACTCTTCCCAAGAGATATCTGCGCAATCCATATCTGCAAAAGTGGTGTCCAGCTGTGACTTCCACCACCTCTTTCCATATAACACTAGGCAGAAGACTGCCAAAGCAACTGCCTCCTCAGTGGGCAATCGAATCCCCGCAAGCATCTCATAGATGGTATCTAACCATTCCTCCGTGCGAACTGCCGACTCCGTTCCCAGGTAGAATGGAGGGGAAAGTCCCTGGAAGACACTCATCAAGTTTGCCCTGAGATTTGGCTGGGAGCCGGGGCTTGCTAAGCTCTGAAGGCCTCCAGAATGGCCGTCAGTGTTAGCCCAATCTTCGTCTGCTGAAACGGAGCAGGAGGCAGCGGAGGTGGAACATATTCGGAGCCTGAGGTGTCCCCTGCTGTGGAGTAGGGTCCGTTGCAGGCTACAAGGAAAATTCCATTTGTTAGATAGCGTACGAATAGAATAAAAGAAAGAGTTAAAATGGACTTTTACATGTGATTTCCCTTATGGGCACACAACTGCTTCCGCTGTTAGTTTTCCTGCAAACTAAGCTCGAGCGGGGGATGCCCAAGGTTTTTGTGGACTACTTCTCTTTTGATCGAGGTTTCTTATGATACCACTAGCAATACCCCCTTTTTTTCAAAACCTCGGGGTCTTATGCCCAGAATTACCGTTTTACAGTGACACCGACACTCGGGAAGGCCTCCACTACAAAACGCCAATTCTGCCGACCTTTTCGATCACAAAAGAGAGATAAGTAAATATAAACTGAATATAATCAAGTCCACAGCATCATATATAAATGAAAAAAAGAGAGTACTGAAATAGAATAGTACCAACGAAAAAATAATGGGCTCAAGCTCGGTACATCAGAGTCCTCACTACATATCACTAATCAAAGAAGCTATAAGAAAGAATAATCACTCACGGAGCTAGTCACTGGTGCTCCCGAACTAGACTGGCCCACCTCTATGCGCACCGTACTTCGCTAGTGCTAGTCCCTGGGCTACTGGTCCCTGTCTCCCATCTGGAGCTCCTGTAATGTTGTAGTCCGAAAAGCATTAGTCATAAAGACTAAGTCCTATCATCCCCTACCCCTCCTCCAATGGCTCCTAGGCACCGAGCGGGAAGGAGGAAAGGGAAGGTACAAAGGTGGAGAGTATGCAAAACAGGTGACTGTGGAACTAATCTAGCATTTATATATATTGTATAATTAACTAAGAAAGAAAAGTACAATCTAGCAGTTCTACAATAGTGAGCAGTAAAGTAAATAAGTAGGATATGCAGCATATGTAAGAAAGACAAGGTAGGAATTAAGTAACCTTAACTTATATGAATGCTCATACAAACTTATAAGTTAAGGGGTCTTCTGCAAGGCTCCCATCGTATAAAAAGTCACATACCGATTTATACATTGGGGTGTCGGTTGTCTACAAATATGAGTGTAGTGAAATGTTATGCCATGATTCATGCAAGTGCAACTCACGCACATGACTCTATGCACGCAGACCTTTAGTTCCCCCTATTCGGGCAGCTAGCTTCACTCCCAGGAACCTCCGTAGTGGCAAACAGAGACAGTGGGTCGGGCCCCCCACTCCTAGGCGGGTATCCACACTACCGGGCCTAGCCCTTCCGTATGCCCCTAGAATAACACAGCCTAGAGTATCCGCGTACAAATGCTGGCTATATCCACCAGACTTTCTTTGGCTAAGTGTCTCACACCGCTGAGTCAACGTATCGAAGTCGGTGTGAACGCCCGTCCAATACCGAAGACCCACCACCTTATTCTCTATCCAAACCTCGAGCCACCGGCTCCTCGGACTATCTCGTCCATGCATCTAACTTCCGAACCTACCGTCCAGATGGCAATCAAACCAACCAAATCAACCTCCCGAACTACCGAGGTGTGTGAAAGTGAAACTCTAGTTATACTAGTTGCTCTTTTAGTGTATTATTCCTACGGTTTGCGTTAGCCCAAGACTGCCCAAGGTATTCCCCGTGAAGGTATCTCGAGGGCACTAGGAACTACGATGGGATGAAGCCTAAAGCTCCCTTTCGCAAGGCACTTATTGTTATTGGTTAATACCTAATTCCCGATCCCTTTTATGTTATATTGGATCTAACCCAAGTGTATTTGATTCTTCTACTTCACGGAAAAGACTATCCTTTGTCGATCCCGGACACCACTTAACACTAGCCATTCTAGCACTCTACCCCTCCAATTCGCTTGCCAAATCAATACACAAACATCCCATCTCCCTAAGTTCATTTTGCACCATATTATGATTCCTGTAATTTTTACTAAACGCAGACCATCCTAAGCAATACGATGTATACAATGGGAAGTACTCAAAATATTTATCCAAATGTCATAAGTTATTTACTGGGAGTCTATCATGAAAGGATCAGGCTAAGTCCAGTAATTCACAATTTTTCTAATTTGTTTGATATTTATTTAATTTCTTTCAAAACTAATCCATGCTTGAATTGAACATGATGTACAATATTTTCTCAAGTAATGGCCACCAAAAATTTATGAACACTAGATAACAGAGAATTAACAATTCATATCAAATTCCATAATTTTCTTTAAATGCTTTGGCTTCTAATTAATTAATCCAATGTAATTCCAACAATCATGGATAAAGAAGGAAGAACTACAATTTATCATTAGAAAATTATAGAAAAATTACTGAATCTTAAGGGTGACCAAATAGGACCTCTGAGCAAATATCATAATTTTTCAAGCCCTCTAAGTACCAAAGTTAATTCAAATTTGTTTTACATGGAAATATCACTTTGTGAAGCAACCCATATAACAAAACTTCAATAAGATTCCACAAAAATTTACAAAGCTTTATAATATCATAAAAGGTCCTCTGACTGAAATTCATAAGATTCCAGTGAGTGGTTAAATCATAAGAAATTCTTAAGTAGATAGTACAATTTGATGGTTTGTAAGTGAAGTACTATATTTATTGATTTTAAATTCATAACAGAATTTCCATATATGAGTATGACTATGAAAACACTCCTACCAAAGTTTCACTAAGAATCAAGGTCATATGACCCATTATAAAATTCCTAGGGTGTAGAGACCTAAATACTTATTAAGTGGTTTATGTGGGGTGTTTATGTCCAACTACTACTTAATCACTTCCTAGGGCATTTCACCATCCTACAATTATTTGTTCTAAATACCAAGTCAATACAAAGACATATCACCCAATGTCCTTCACAAACCCCCCAAAGTCCAACCTTAGGGTTTAAACTGGGGTCCTAGGTCTAACCCACCCTAATGCATCTCGAACTCCATTAGAGGGTGTTTTAGCTGACCATGGGGCTCTGGCCAGGGTCCCAACACATTTGGGTGAGAATTGGCTCCTCCATGCCCCAAATACTACTTGCCCTAATTTACCCCTTAGGAGACCAAACTTTTGTCACACCAAAACCTATTCAAGTACAACCCAATTAGGCTGAGATTTTTCTCATGGTCAAAAAATGACCCTAAGAGTCAGCCACAAAAATCTTGGTGGGTTTAGATGTCATTAAACCCCTAAAATAATTCATAAATTATTTCTCAAATTTTTACAAAAACTATAGACAAAGTTTTACCAAAAATTCTCATTTTTTGATATGTTCTAGATATATCTTCTAGTAACACCCATCCAAAATTTTGTGTCATTTGGATGGCTGGATTTGTGGGGGCACTCAAAATACTATCTGGTTCAGCCTAGGTATAGACCCCACTAAAATGGGTGTTGTGGTCAAACCACTTACCCAAATGGATTCAAACAAATTTTACATTAAACTAGACTTCACGGGCTACAACTTTCATGTTGTCCATCTTTCCTGTAGAGGGGCCTACGTATTTGTAATATTTAATATACAATCACCCAGTAAACGGGCAGAAATTAGAGAAAAATGAATTAATAATTAAACAAGCACGAATCTTAAAGCAAGATCTAAGGGCCCTGGCATCGTCTTCTTCCTCCAGCCAAAGGCCACGATTGCTTCATCCTGGAGCAACTTCCAAGCACTGCCGCCTGCCATCCAGCCACCCCCCTGGTCGGCCACCGCCACCACCACCTCCATTGAGGTGCTGGCTATCGCCATACGGCGGTACGGCCGCCGGAGGGGCGGAATCCGGCAAACCCGACCCTTAATTTTTCACGGAAAAGGTGATTTTCCATCACCCGATCTCCTCAACTGAGCCCGGTCCTTAACCCTAAAGAATGCCGCGATCTACCCATAGAGAGAGAGAGGAGGGGAGGACCTTATTTGCGGGCTGGAGGCGTGTCGATCGACGAAAATATATTTGCGATGGAGGTGTCGCCAGCGCTCTGCAACAACACAATTAAGTCTCTTTTCTCCTTCGATCAAGGTGTGGAAACGAAGGCCTTGAGTCTAGTGAAGCTTTTAAATCAATAAAATGGGGGAGGGGAGCGGTCAAGCTGGTTGTGGCCATTAATTTCCCTTTATGGTGAATCTCGGCCATGGTAGTGGGGGATGAACATGGCTCAATCCAGTCAAGTAATGGCTGGAAACTCCTCCTCTTCCCTAGAGGAGTTTAATCCAGTAATATAAGAGGAGGGGAACGAGGCAAAGACATCAAGTGCCATTAATGGCCATGCAAGCCAACTTTCGGCCATGGTCGTGAGCTTTATCTCTCCTCCATTAACATGTAATTTCAGATTTAAAATCGTCTTAATAAAGAACCACTTAATATTTTATTAAATAAGTCTTAATAAAAGAAACGGCCAATTAACTTATCCTGGCCCAATTCCCGAAACGGTCCGGTTCAGCTAAACCAGCAACCAGACCAAAATTTCCAGGAATAATCTAAGTTAAATGGCATTGAGTGCACTCGATGCTCTCGACGCCATTCAGCCTATGGAGTCGAGTGCACTCGACCCCATTCAGCCTATGGCGTTGAGTGAGCTCAACTCACTCAACGCCATAATTCGGCAGAAATACTCTAAGAAAAATGGCATTGAGTGCACTCGACGCACACAATGTCATCCAGCCTATAGCATTGAGTGCACTCGACGCACTCAATGCCCGCCCCAAAATTCTCCCCAAGTATGATGGCGTTGAGTGCACTCGACACACTCAACGCCATTCAACCTATAGCGTTGAGTGCACTCGACGCACTCAATGCCCGAGCCCCAAGTTCTTCCTGAGTAAGGTGGCGTTGAGTGCACTCGACGCACTCAATGCCATTACGCCCATGGCATTGAGTGCACTCGACGCACTCAATGCCCGAGGCCAAAAGCCTATTTAAGTAGATATTTGATCTATTCGTCGAGTCTTGTTGACTCACTCGACGCACCCTGGACTTGAGTCAACTTGGCCTCTTTTTGGTATAACGCAAGGGGTCCTTAGCGACATATTGGCCTCCCTTAGGGTTAGAGATGCCATGATGGAATCATGGAACCAGGTTAAAACCCTAAGGTCATGCCTAAGGTAGTAATTGGAATTCTACTACTTGCAGACCAAGGTGATTTTCACCTTGAGCCTGGTCACTTTGCCTCCTTGGGCTTTCTAGGATTTTGTCATGACTTAGGCAGACAAAACGGCCCCTGGGGGGTCTAATCGTTTGAGGGATGTTATATTTGGTATAGGTGCAACCTTTGCTTGAACTTTCTTCTTTGCTTTTCTCTTCTTAGAACAGAAATTTTCTGAATCATCAGAATCATCATCATCATCAAATTCATCAGCAGGATTATCATATAATGCATCAATTTGCTTAAACAAGTCAGTTTGTTCTTGGCTTGAACTTCTGACTCTTTAGATAAAATATTTGTAATAACTTGAGCCTGAATATAGTCACTTTCTGCAACCATATCTTGAAACATAATTTCATCAAGATCTGGCATGGGGGACTCAACCCAACCAAAAGTTAGAGGAGAAAAAGCCTTTAGCTCTAGAACACTTACTGATATAATCTCAGAAGAAATACAAGAGGAAATGTTATAGAAGCTATTTCTAATTTCTTCTAACCCAGAAGAATTAACTGGATCAGAATAGCAAACAATTGCTCTAAAATAATTAGATACTGCTAAATCAAAAGCTGGTATATTTCTGTTATAAACTGTATCAAAGGATTACAATAAAGAAAGAATATCAATTGAGTTATTTATAATGAAATCACCACCAGTGTTTATTACTACATCAACTTACTCTTCCTCAAAGCAAGTCATTTCAGTATCATCATCAAGAATTTTAATTATCTCTGTTGGAATTGCTATTGTTGGAACTACTGCTGAAGTTGTTGCTGCTGCTGCTGGAGGAGCTTCTTCATTGGACATCCCCCCTACCTGTTTTTAGAAAGACTTGAACCCAGGCCCCCGGAAGTAGGGACAGAGGAGGAGGAAGCAAGTTGAGCAGATAGAAGAGAGATAGAAGTAGCAAGAGGGTCAACAGCTTCACCTATTAGCTTCTTCAGAGAGGGAGTGATGAATTTAAGAAGATCATTTGAGATGTCAGAGAAATCTAGATATAGTGGATCAGGAGTAGATGGGGTATAGGTGGATTGGTGACCACAGTTGAAACAGATAAGAAATGCTTGAGTGATGTCTGACAATAGGAAGGTTGGGAATGTTGGTGGAAGATTTGATGGAGGGATGGCATCAGGAAGTTCATCTTGAAGAGGTGAATGTTGTGGAGATGGAGATGAGAGTAGATTGAATGTAGGGGATGATATAGATTGATCTGGATGAGTAGATGAGGATGGGAGATCATCAATATGTGATGGTTGAGGTGATTGAGGAGGTGGAGATGGTGTATCCTCAGAAATATGGATTGGTGATTGTGGTTGAGATGGTGATTGTGATGGTGAGACTGGAGGAATTGAGGTAGAAGGTTGTTGATGTGGAGTTGATGAAGGAAATATAGAATGAGGTGGAGATGGAGGAGGAGCAGGAGCTTCTTTTAGGGTTGGAGAAGTGGCTATTTCAGCCCTTGTGTCCTTTAAAGCAATCCTTGAGGAGGAGGCCCTGGAGGGCTTGGGGATAATCCTCTCCCATCTACCAAATAGGCAGAGGTAAGCCTCTTAGAGGCATTAATGAAAATGGTCTGGGAGACCAATAATTCTGGAACCTTTGCTTGGAGGAAGATTCCCAGACCTCTTCCCAAACTCACATCTTTCATACGGGTTTTCTTTTTAATCAAATCAAACAGAATTCCTCCCTAGTTCACTGATTTCTTGTTAACCAAGGCACACATCAATTGAAGGTTGTGCCTTGTAATATGATAGTGAGAAGAGTGTTTTCCTAACAACACTTTACCCTGTTGACCTCGGGGTCCTACTGGAGAAGTGGTTAGCCGGTCTCGTCCAGATTCCTCTCGTCATGCCCAAAGTTTCGATGCCCATTTGGCACCGATCCCTTGGGGACCTTCTCGACAATGTCGGAGATCCTCTCGGTAATGCCTATCGAACAGACTACCAGCGAGATCCTGCCAGGGGTCTCGTCAATAGACTTTCCCTTGCCATGCACAGGTGTCTTGGATTTCTTGGAGGGGCTGGAGGAGGAGCGTCCGTCTTCTACTCCTGGGCACTCAGCTGAGATGAGGTCCCCGGCTCATCCCGGAAGGCTAAGGTCGTTGATTGTTCGAGTGCCAAGCCGAGGGCGAGAGTCTCGGATTTATTGTAGGGCTTGCCAAAGGGAATCTCTCGCTCGCCTGCACAGGAGTGAAAATTCAGTTTCAGTATCAGTAAAAAATAACAAGATAGGAAAGAGGGTACCTTCCCTGGCGGGAACGGGTTGGAGATGGTCCACATCCCGACTCAAGAACTTGACGTCAAAATTCTTGGTCCTGAAGAAGGTAATGATGACGGCCTCGCACCCAACAAGTACGGGAGGCCTATAGGTTGCCTCGTCATATTGAACTAGCGAGAGGGGTATGTTGCCGAAACCCCCAGAAATGAACACAAACTTCTAGGCCCAGTTGTGATTTTTGTTAGCGAGGTCGATGGTCTTGATCGTCTGGTCAGAGAAGAAGAAAAGCTTACCCTTGGCCCTGAAATTAAATAGCTTCCGGAATACCGGAAGGTTGAACTCAATCGTTTCCGCACGCATGTAGCATGCGAAAGCTACCGGGAGCGTCACGGAATTTTTGTTGAACTGAACTGGGACCGCCCCAAAGTAGCGGAGGGCCTGCCGCACTTCCAGCCAGAGAGGAAGGCAAAACCCCACCTCAAAATGTTCCAAAGGAATGGCCAGTTCCCCTTCTGACAGTAAATTCAGCTTACCATCACTTTTTGGACGATGCGCAACGTAGTCTGGCGGGATGTAGCGGCCCACCGTCGAGACATATTCCTCCTCTGTAAGGTTACAGGGGAGGAATTCATGGTCTAGAATGCCTTACGTGCATTTTGCTCTACCATCGGTCTCGCCCGGCATCTTCGCGAGGGGTGGGAGAAGTAATGGATTGTGCATGAGGAGAGAGCTCTGGAAAGCAAGCGTGTGGAGGGGAGATGGGGCTAGGGATCTAATGGAGTAAATGGTGTTGGTGATCTGGCCTATTTATAGAAAATCTTGACAGTCATGTAAATTTCCTAAAGGCGGGACAGTGTGGATAGCATTTTTTAATATATATTATGACGCCTCGTAATCCACCAGGCCTTGCTTCCGCTTCTCACCTACGAGTGGCGAAAATCTTTCAGTCAGTTTCTAGGTGAGCGAAAGGTATAACGAAGAATGAAAAAGAGAAAAAAAAAGAGAATTCGACGCAAACACATTAAAAGATAGCGAAAGAAGTCTAATTACACAGAGAGGCCACTCGCTGGGAGAGGGCGGAATATAAATGTTATTATTATAATTACAAATTACCTGGAAAGCCAAAAGGGATAGGAAGCGGGAACCCTCGTACCTAATATTGAATCCAATGCCAACGGTCACGTCCTCGACTGCCTGACCATGGGGGCACTCGCAGATAGTGGTAGGCACTTGCGGCCATCAGCTCCTGATAGACCAGGCGCATCTCGTCCCGAGCCCGCGCAATATGCTTCCTTGGAGAGGTCTCCGCACTTCCGCCGCCTTGATGCTCCACTTCCCTAACCTTGTGTGAGTAGTCTCGCTCAAGGGCCCCTACCCATCGCTCCATCACCGCATGGAATGCATCCGCCCTACCAGAGTCATCTCGCTAAATCCAAATCAGCTTGGCCATCACCTCCACTGTCTTGTCCTTGCGTGTCACAGCATCCCCAGGATCCCTAAGGAAGGTGGAGAGATCACTGGGGGACGGTGGGGGCGAGAATTCCTCGTCATCAGCTTCATGAGCCCTCGCCGAAGTATCCCAATAGCCTAGCAAGAAGCTGCGGTCAGTACCAGAATGTCCAAACAAAAAGGGAAGATCAATGGTTCGTTTACGTGCAGTTGGGATGGAGCTCCTGCTTGGAGCTTAGAGGGAAGGTCAAGGTCCTCCCTCAAAGGGTCCCGCATATAGGTTGTGGTGAGTTTTTCCCCATCCCGAGAAGGTCGATGTTTGCACGGGTAGGTGGGTCTCGACAGGAGGGGGAATTTCTAGAGCCTTCCTAGTCGATAGGCGAGAACCGAATGCCAGTTCATTAGGGATCTTGACAACCGGGGTCTGGGGCGCAAGACTGACCAGACCCGTACATCCAAAGGGAGCTGCAAAGAAAAGGTGTTAGTGAGAAGGTGTCCGGCTTAAAAATGCGAAAAGGTAACTATGAATCTTTCCCTGAGTAGTTGCAGTCTCGGTCCGGGTGACTTGGAGGGTCGTGTCTGGGGCCGTCTGCTCGCTCCCTTCAGGGTGCAGGATGATCTCGGCATCCATCGGCTGAACAGCCGCTTCGCTCTCTGGCAAAAACATCTACAAATGCTCCTAGAATTCCAAGTCAAAGAAGCTTCAAAGGGTTATACCAAAGGTAAATGAAGTACCTCCGCAAGAATGGCAGGGTTCTCATGACTGGGAGTTGGTTTCGGAGAGGCATTTTATTCCGCCGTCGTGTTTCGCCGAATAATTTTTTCCCATCTTGGTTGATAGGGCAGATTGGGTGGCCTCCTGGATGACAGCCATGTAGTGTATTTGGAGTCCTTGGAGCTGGCCTTCTTATGTGCCACCACGAGACAGTCTATCAGCTCCTGCGAGAGGGGTCGCTCGGACAGTCATTTGTACATAATGGCGAAGGGCGAGAGCTGGAGGGCGATTCAAGGACGAATAGGGTCTAGGGGAATTTCCGGAGCCTTCGTAGTTGAGAGGCGAGAGCCCAGCATCAGTTCATTAGGGATCTCGTCAATCGGGGTCTGGGGCGCTGGGCTGACCCAACCCGTACTTCCAAAGGGAGCTGTGAAGAAAATGTGTTAGAGAGAAGTTGTTCGGCTAAAAAACCCAAAAAGGCAACTATAAATCTTACCCATAGTGGTTGCAGTCTCGGTCCGGGTGACTTGGAGGACTGTCTCTGGGTCTGGCTGCTTGCTCCCTTCAGGGTGAAGGAGGGTCTCCGCATCCATCGGCGGAACAGCCTCTTCACTCTCCATCAAAACCATCTGTGAAGGGGCCAAGATTTCCAAGTCAAAGAAGCTTTAAAGGGTTATACCAAAGGCAATTGAAGTGCCTCCGCAAGAATGGCAGGGTTCTCACGACCGGGAGTCGGTGCCAGAGAAGCATTTTCTTATGCCGCCGGGTTTTGCCAAATCATTTTTTCCCTTCTTGGATGATAGGGCAGATCGACTGGCCTCATAGACGACATCCATGGAGTGTATTTGGAGGCCTTGGAGCTGGCCTTCTCCTGTATCACTGCGATACGGTCTATTAGCTCCTGCGAGAGGGGTTGCATGGACCGTCATTTGTACATAATGGCAAAGGGCGAGAGCTCAGAGGGTGATTCAAGGACGAATAGGGACATCAACTCTAGGGTCGTCCTGTGGTATTAATAGAATCGTGGAGGGACCCACAAAAGACTCCATTCCAAGTCAGCAAGCACTCATCAAATACCTGGTGTTGGATGATTCTTTCAGACCTTCGCAGAAGCTCGCAAAGAGCGGGATTGTGTACAACCCCGTATTCGATGAGTGGGTCCCCCTCCAGGATCAGTACTTGGCGGGATCTTTAGAGGCGAGAGGGCTTAAGACATCGAGCCAGACCCCTTCCGCCCTTCGGCATTGAGTGAAACTTGCGCTATCAACGCCTTCCGCCCTTAGTATTAAGTGAAGCTTGCGCTGTCAACACCTTCTGCCCTTGTCATTGAGTGAAGCTTGTGCACTCGACGCCTTCCTCCCTTGGCATTAAGTGAAGCTTGCATTGTCAACACCTTCCGCCCATGGCGTTGAGTGAAGCTTGCACTGTCAATGCCTTCTGTCCTTAGCGTTGAGTTAAGCTTGAACTCTCGATGCCTTCCGCCCTTGGCATTGAGTGATGCTAGCACTGTCAACGCCTTCAATTCTATGGCATTGAGTGAAGCTTGCGTTGTCAACGCCTTCTGCCCTTAGTGTTGAGTGAATCTTGCGCTCTCGACGCTTTCAGTTCCTTGGCATTGAGTGAGGCTAGTGCTGTCGATGCCTTCTGATCCTCTCTCAGGGAGGCGAGAAAGACCCTTCCCAAATAGCTTTCGCCTAGGGGCAGAAGGGCTCTTGCCCACAGTAGGCGGAGAGGTTCTCGCCTGTACAAGATATAAGGGGTCTCTCCCATGACTGGTGAGTGGCCTTAGATCTCGCATTTACCCATGATGGGGTGTCGCAGAGGCGAGTGCCTTGCTTACCCAGCACTCTCCCCTTTAAGCGAGTGGCACCTTCATGGGTCACTCGCCTAGTGGGGTCTAGAGGCAAAATTACCTAGATGATATTGCATGGCTGCATATAGCCTTCCACAATAGTAGGGTTTTGCTGTTGGCAGACCACTTTTGGTTGCATATAACCATTCAGAATAGGAAAGTTATGCTATTTGCAGGCCATGTTATAAAACTGTAAATATACCCATGGGGGTACTTCAGAAGGCAAGCTTTTTCAGTTCTCTTACTCTCTTGTCTTATAGCGCTTTCTGAGGTGCCCTTAGCTCAGTATAGCTAAGAAGGGGAAGTGATCTAAAAACTTTCGGATGTGTGGTGGGACCTCCGTGCTGGAACCTTGGGTTAGTTATGAACTTTGAGTCTTCGGTCAGTCAAGTTTTCTAGGCAAAGTAAGTGTGCGATCACCCCTTCCTCTAGGGTCTGGACTCCACAAGATGCCAATTTCAAGATTCAACAATTTGGTCACGCATGGTTGATTTCAATGGTGCCAAAATAAATCGCACGAGCATCCTTCTTTGTCTAAATTTATTTTTATTTTTCTAGATTTTATGTTCCTTCATGCACCATTGGATTGAACCGTACGAAAAGACAATCGCACGAGCTTGGGTTTGGCCTTAAATTTTGTATTCTCTCTCTACCACTATGTTTTGTTTGCACACAGTTGTTTCAACCGTGTGTGAAGGGAAATTACATGGGCGGACCCTTATCCTAGAGTGAAAGATTTTCCATAAATATCGCATAGTTCGAACGCATGATCGTGAGTTCGGCCATGCGTGGCAAATTTCTGACAGATTTTTTATTTTAGCAGCAATTTTTAGGTCATAAGGAGGGCCCAAACTGTTATAAGATTTCTTCCGTCGGAGGGGAGAGTTCTCCAATTTCTTACACCTTTCATGATGGATTTGCCCTAGGCCACTTCACATCATCCAAGAGCTTTAAAGAGAGGATTATACACTCATCTTCATCGCCAAGCAAGGAGTTCTTCGCATTGGTCCTTGTTGTATTGTAGTTTACCGGCGAAGACGGGTGTAACGCCCTTGAATTTTCGATAATTATTTTAATCCCTTTTGTGGTGTAATAATGACGTAAGGGCGTTATGTTGATGCGTGGTTAGCAGGGCGTCGTCGTTAGTGCGTAATTTTGTTCATCGATGTTTTTTACTTGGGAAAATTTAAGTGGTTAATTTTAAGCGTACTTGTGAAGTTTCGTTGCGATCCGGGCTTAGTTGGGATTGTTGGAACTCAGTTCGGGCAGTTAGCTAAACTAGCCGTAGCGGCCTGTCCAGTCAGTCTTCTAGTGGGTAGCCTCAGCGGGCTGCTGGGATGATCCAGTATGTTGGAAATCAGTTTGGGCGATTAGCCAAACTAGCCGCAGCGGCCTATCCTGCCGGTCTTCTAGTGGATGTCCTCAGCGGACTGTTTGTATGATGTTTTTAGTAGAAGCCACGGTGTTCTGTCCAGTGTGCACTTCAGCGGTTAGGTGACAAGCCGCAGTGGTCATGTGAAGTCGTGATGCACTGGTCCAAGGCTTATCCTCTCTGCGGTATTGTGGCAACCCGCAGTACGCAGTAAGATGTCTTGCCGCAGCTTCAGTATAATGGTTAGTCGCACTGCGGATTGTAAGTTATCCGTAGGTGCGGCTTAGCGGCTAGTCTGGCGGCCTTTCCCTTGTGTCCGGAGGTTGTAATGTTATGGCTTGTATAGTGAGCGGTTTGTGTATGTCAAACCGCTCAGTCCGCCCGACTTGTATTTAGTCCCACATCATGTGTTGTATTCTCTCATCTCCCCCGTTTTCTATAAATAATGGGGCACACCTATGTATTACTTACTTTTTTGGAGCAATAAAATTTGCGGAGTTTTTATCAATTGTTCGCATTTCTTCTCATATTTTTTACTTGGTATCAGAGGGAACCCGGTCC
Source organism: Platanthera zijinensis (assembly GCA_039513925.1). Taxonomy (NCBI): domain Eukaryota; kingdom Viridiplantae; phylum Streptophyta; class Magnoliopsida; order Asparagales; family Orchidaceae; genus Platanthera; species Platanthera zijinensis. The sequence goes on along the minus strand of CM077098.1, from coordinate 51,138,005 downwards.
TTTTGCTCCAAAAGAGTTTCACTCTTGTTGTGGTTTGTTTTTTGAAACCGCACGTGTTGTCCTTTCCCTCCCTTCTTCTGGGTTTGTCTGGCTTTTTCCCTCCCATTCTTTCTTTTTGGTCGCGCGGTTTCCCCCTTATTTGCGTGGTCTTGTGCTCTTCTTCCTTTATGCTGCTACTCTGCCCTTGGGTCGCAGCATTTCCCCTGTTGTTGGTGTGTGGTCACTGAGACCGGGCGGTTTGTTCTTTCTATTTGCATGGATTCTTCTTTGCTTGCCTGTGCGTGCGGTTTCTACCTTGTCCGAGTGGCTTGCTTGTTTTTTTAATGGATACTCCATCGTCTTCTGCGACTTTCCCTGCGACTTTCTCTCATTCTTCTCCATGTGTTTCCTCTTCGGGTAATTTGGGTAATTTGTCCAATCGTATGGGCCCAAATTATTCTTACGGAGTGTCTCTTTTGTCTTCCTTTGACATTCTCAATGTAAGCGCTCTCACTTGACTGATGTCCCTCCTCCTATTGGCTCTGCTGCTTATGATGATTGGGATGCTTCTGATGCTTTGGTCTGTACTTGGTTCGCCAATAGTTTTTCTGATGAATGTCTTCCTATCATTTGCCATGATCAAATAGTTAAAGCCACGTGGACTCATCTAGCTGCTTTATATTCTAAAGGTGCCCGGACTTCACGTATCTACACTTTGTATGCTAACCTCTTTGCTCATCATATTATGACCCCTGCTGTAGCTTATCAGGAGGTGCAGAGCCTTGGGGCTGAACTTCTTCAACATCGTCCCGTTTCTGCTGATCTTACTGAACAACAAAAACATTTTCAGGAGCTCCTGGTGGTTTGCTACTTAGTTCGCCTTCCTGACTCCTATGATATGATTTGCCAACAGATTATCGGATAAGCGGATACTCCGACTCTTGATGCTACTACTACTCAGATTTCCGCTATCACTACTCTACTTCAACGTCCTTTGCTCCCTTCTCCCTCTCCTGATCTTGTTGCTCATTCTGCCCATCATGATCATTCTGGTGGTCAAGGCGGCCACACTGGCGGCCTTGGTTATTCAAAATATCTCTGTTCTCATTATGGCAAGACTGGACACCTGATTAATCGTTGTTGGGTCAAACACCCTCATGTTCGTCCTTCTTCTGTTGATTCTGCCAAGAAGTCTACTGCATCTCTTGCCACTTCGGGTGTTTCTCAGTTAGCTACCACAGGTAGGTGGCTTATTGACTCTAGTTCTACCACTCATATTGTAAGACCCCCCTCCCGGAACACATAACACGACATGAGAGAGGTCTTATGCCCAGAATAGCCGCCTTGCGATAGCACTAACACTCGGGTTAGTCTGTACCACAATACGCCTATTCTGTCGGCCACAACCAATATCACACATTGCCAACCCAACCATAATATAACACAGAAGTCAAATCCACACCAAGCATATAATCCATAAAATACATATGTTAAGAAGCTACAACAAGCTTCTAATATCAGATTACGTAAATAGTTTTCCCAAAAAGGGTACAACAAAACCTCTCACACTCACATCAGTAACCGACGGTAGCGACGGTACCGTCCCCTCAGGCCCAGTCGTCCTGGTCTGGCTATCTGGCTGCATAACCAGCTGCTCCACCTGCAGGGTTTCCTCCTAAAAAGGAAGACGTAGAAACCGTTAGTCATAATAACTAAGTGGCTTCACATCCGCTCCCCCGGCGACTCCTCGGTACCGGGCGGAGAAAGGAACAGGATACAATATATGAACATAGGTACAAGCAGGTGGTATATCACTATGTATGTAAAGTAGTGTAATAAATGTTCAACAGCTTATTCGAGCAATTCTATCATCTATAGCAGCATGAGAGTATAATATTATAACAGTAAGTAACTCAACTTATATGAATGCCCATACAATCATATAAGTTGAGGATCGTTCAGCAGTAACTAACTCATCGTATAGGAGTGCCCATACAAACTTATACGATAAGGATCTTTGTGTATGCAATGAAGTGTAATGACATGTATGTAATGCAATGACTCACCCATGATCACGCACATGCAATCGCTATGTCGATACAGACTTGAATTTCCCACTTTTCGAGCAGGTAGCTAACTTCTCAGGCGTCATCCGTCGTGGCCAGACAGTGACAGTAGAGCGGGCATCTCCACTACTAGGCTGATCTCCACACAACCTGGCCTAGGCCTTCGTACGCCTCAATGCTAAGAACACAACAGCGGAGCTCACATCCGTACTACGGCTCAGCGGGTGTCTCGGGTAGATGTGTACCGAGATCCTAGCCCCGAACTGGCCAAAGGTGTGATACGAAAGGAGCCTCGGAAATGAGCACGAGGACCAAGCCCAAGCGTTCACTTGGCACGGAAGGAGCCTCGGGATGTGAACACCGAGGACCAATCCTAACCACCAAAGGTCTATTCGTCAACTTCCATCGGTGTGACGATTGGCGAGCCCGTAGACCTGCCACTCTATCCTTAACCCGGGATTACAACACTGCATGTCAACTCACACTGCATGCAATACAACCACTTCGAGGTATGAAAAGATCCTCAGAAACGAGCACGAGGACCAAGCCCAACCGACCACTTGGCACGGAAGGAGCCTCGGGACATGAACACCGAGGACCAAGCCCAACTGTCCATTTATGATTCTTCCCAATGTTACAACCCAGTGCGATCAGATATACGCACTTACTCCCTTCACAATCCGGTACCCAAGGCACCATAAGGGTTTACCACAAACACAGGTGGAAAACCACCTCATACAACTCCTTCACAAAAATCAATCATTTGTGTGCACATGAGTTAACCATTTATCTAACACATCACATATTCATAACCAACACCGAATTAATTACCCAAACCCTAGTGAATCTTGTTATAATTACCATTTGTTCACTAACCCCCCACCAAGTCGTTTCGTTCAATCAAATACCATTTCACCATTTGTTTATGTGGGGACTATCCAATAATTTCATCATGCGTGAATTATCACAATTAAGCATATTATCATTCGCTTACAACTTAACGACGGATTGTTACAAAATCTCTTCCGAGTCCAAACCCAACTTTACACTTACCCAGGAATTGCAGGTGCAGAACACCTGCTGGACAGCAACATCAACCGGAGATTCCTGTGGCTATAGGAATCCGGTGAGTGCGTGTAACCTCTTGATGGAAAGGTCTTTCCATGGGCTACAACTTTCATGTTCTGTTTGCAACCCAGATCAGAGTGTATCATACATGAAATTGGCTCCAAAGCCTGCTGCGTACAGAATATAATTTCTGCATGCTTAGTCTGACAGCCCTCTACTTCGATCAGACATTCCCGTGTCTACCGACTTCACCTAAAGCCGTGTAACGACTAATCGGAAAGGTAATTCCAAGGGCTATGACTCTCGTGTTTAGTCGGAAGCCCAGATCTGGCCATATCTTGCCTGAAAATAGCCAAGAAGGTCGCTGCGTGCAGAACACAGATTTTTGCACGCATCTTGAGGTGAAATGAACGGCATCGGTTAATCTTCCTCCTCAAGCCAATTCTCCCAAATCACAACCTGAAGTTCCTCCACCCTTATTCACCCTCTTAAGTCCATTCCTCTTCACTAAACCACCCCCATCATCACTTTGAAGGCAGGGGAGGTTGAAGATGACTAAACCTTAAAACATAAGTGGTAGCATGGCCCTCCTAGAAATCTTAATCTCACACATCAAGACTCTTTTGAGTCAATATCTCGCCTAAGGATAACTACAGATCTAGCACCAAGAGAGAGTGGAGGAAGCTCACCTCATTTCCAGCGGTTCCACCATTTCCGACCATAGATCTTGTCATTCTTCCCGTCGGCATCCCTTTTCCTTGGCGGTGGTGGCGATTCCTCTCGGAGTTTGGTTGTCTCCAGCAGTTCTTCCCTCCTCCAGAAGATATGGCTTGGAAGATAATCAAAATGGCTAGGGTTTCCTTTTGCCCTTTTTATTCAGAGGTGACACGGGTAGGGACACACCCGTGTCCTTACCCGTGTCCTGCTCAGGCGAAAGGACGTCAACGGTTCGACTGCCGCTTCCTGCACATACACGAGTACTGACACGCCCATGTTTGTACCTGTGTCATGGTGACACGGTCGTGGTTCTGCCCGTGTCTATACCTGTGTCCTGCTATGGACATATTTTGTCGAGCTTCACTTGGCGCACACGGATAGGGATATGCCCGTGTCCTTCTCGGGGAAATGACTGCTTAACTCTCAACTCAATGCCACTCAATGCCATGGCACTCAAAGCCATGGCACTCAAAGCCATGGCACACGGGTAGGGACATGCCCATGTCTCTACCCGTGTCATACCCAAAACATACACTCAACGCCATGCCACTCAACGCCACGGCACACGGGTAGGTACACGTCTGTATCTCTACCCGTGTCCTTCTCGGGACAAGACACTCAATGCCATTTTCTTATCACTCAAAGCCATGGCACTCAAAGCCACGACACACACGTAGGGACACGTCCGTGTCTTTACTACAGGAACACTTTTGCAGCGCAAGGTCCTTGTTTCGTTGTCCATTATCCGCACAGGCTCAAGTCACACCGACCTATCAGTTGCAACTGCTCCGTCAGTGGTTGGGACATATTGTTCGAGCCGCAACAATGCCTTTCGGAGTGACGACACATGGAATACATCATGAATATTCTCTAGCTCCGGTGGTAACTCCAACCGATATGCCAACGGGCCAATCCTTTCCAATATAACATAGGGTCCAACGTACCTTTGATGAGTCCTCTTTATATACCTATTTTCGGACTCATCTAGGCTTATTTTCTTGTCTTTGCACACTGTTTAGCGTCATTTGCACTTCTTTTGGTTCGCTACGGTTTTCCACGTCTTGTGCACTTTTTTAGCCTATTTCCATGTGTGTGTGTATTTCCCTTTTTGCTTGCATATTATTTATGTCTGTGACTGCCATGATTGACATCCCGTCTAGTTTTCCTGCAGGTTCTGGGATCGTGTGGGCATCCGGCATCGGACTTTCACCATTTTTGGCAAAGGAGTCAATGGTCGTGCGTTTTTACCCACGCACGACCATCGACCTCTTTGGCACACGATCATCGGTCGTGCGCAGTCATGACCTCTCCTGTGAAAGTTCTGTCCCGGCATATCGCACGATCACCAGCCATACCGCGTACGATCACTGCTCGTGCGCTATCATTCGTGCGCAGTCATGACACCTTTTTCCACTTTTCTGCCTCCATATCGCACGATCACTGACCATATCGCGCACGACCACTGGTCGTGCGCCTGTGATCGTGCGCGCTGTTTAATTCTGTTTTCTATAAATAGCGCAGGTTTCGCCCTATTCCGGATCGCTCGACATTTTCCGCCGTTTTTCGTCCCCGACGAAGGGTTTCGCCGCCCTCCATCATCCTCCACCTTAGGGAGGGACTCCGGGCAAGCTTTCAACGCCAAATCAATGCCGGAGCTTCCTCTCGGCCTCCTCCTTCATCCTCAAGCTTCAAGCGGAGTTTTGACCTAGCTTTCTCCATCAAGCTAGGAGGGGCTGGAGCCACAATCTACGGGTCATTTCAACGAAGAAGACGGGTTCATTGGGAGTGAGTGACAGCCTCCTCTACCCCGGACGCAGTTGAGGACCGAGCTTGGACTCGGATTGACAACCCGGGATTCCAACCGTGAACCCTCAATCAGGCTTCGGATTCGGTCGATTCGCACACCTCTTCCTCTTGTATTTGATAGCTTAGCTTAACTCTTTGTATTGATGAAGTACATTTTATTGTAGTTAATGATCTTGCACTTTTTCATGTCTATGTGATTTGTGTGATTTCATTATTATTGCTTGAGGTGCGCCTTATTACTCCACCATCCATCCACCCTTGCCGCACTAGCAATTGCTAGTGGCGTGCGTTGTGAAGAGGTGCTTACGACCCTCATTCCGCAGTTCTAACCATCTCATCCGCTAGCCTACTCATCCATCCGCCAAGCGATTCGGTGCATAGCGGCCCGTGTAGTTTCCATCCCGCCTAGCGAAGCTTTGCATAGCGGCATTGTATAGGAGTAGTTTGTAGATTTTTACTTTATTTTCCGCAACCATCAAAACCCCCATCGTTACCGCCGACCCGAGGACTTCAATCTCAAGTCCTCCTCGACATTAACTCATCCCTTACTGTGTTCCTCAAGAGACCGACACTCGGGGATTTATTCCCAAACTTAATTACTTGTGCGACCGGTGCGCTTGCCGTATTTCCACGCATCAAGTTTTTGGCGCCGTTGCCGGGGAACATAGTCATTTGAGTTTTTGGAGAGGAAGATTTGGGATAGTTGCCCTTTCCATTTGTATATTTCATGTTTTATTTTTGTCTTGGTTTTTAGTTGTTGTTTTCATTTATTTATTTTATTTTATTCCCTTTCTAGTTTTTATTTTGCTATAGCAGGCTGTTCCACTCTTTATTTGCTTGCGAGTATTTAATTTCTGCTTAGAAAATCTCTCGTGGTGAATTCTTTCTTGCTGCACCATGTATTCTTATGCGAATATCCGTTGTCGTTGGTGAGGGGATTATGGGCATAGCAGTGATGAGTGCTCCACTGAAGAATGGGAGCATAATTCTCGTGGTTCAGTGTATGGAGCACCGTTGTCTTATGGTACTTCATACACCGTACCCCAGTCTTATGGTCACTACTCTTCTCCGCCTACACCTTTTTCATATTCCTCTCCGGTCCCACCTGGACCGAGGAGTAATGGAAAACGGTGTTTGTGTTGTCATAGGACCGACCATGTGTTGAAAGATTGCGCAGAATTTCAGCGCCAGTTGGAGGCGGATGATGAACCGGATATCCGGATTGTCTCATCCACCTCTCAAAGGGCTGCTCCTTCTGATTCTGATGATGTATCCGCAGTACCACCTTGTCTATGGGGGACTGCTGTAGATACACCCATCAGACTTTCTACTGATCGATGTGACGACATTGCGGTACCGTCGCCCTCTATACCTTCTTCCCCTCTCCTTGATTCACCCCCGGAGGAACCTGCGCATATTATCTCTGATGATGTTGCTCCTCCGCTTTCTTTGCATGAATTACCTACTCCCATTTCTAGTGAGTTGGTTGATGATGTTGTGCCCTTTGGAAATTGGGAACATGAGGATGCACCGTGGTGTGACGAGGACATTATTCTCATCAATGGTGAGTATTATGTCTTGGAACACCGTGACGTACCGAGGTGTGATGAGGAAATCCTTGCCGGCGAGGAGGTTTCTACTTCCTTGTTGGATAAGGGGGTCTAAACAACCACCGAGTACCTCGTGGTCTCAGTTTCCCCTCGCCATGACTCACAGGACACCGACAGTGATCTATGTTTGGATCCTGCTGAGAGTGATTCCGGGATCACTCTCCCTATTTCCGCTTCTTTTAGTTTTTCTTCTCCTTTATTCCTTGACCCCCCTTCTCCTTCTGCGCCTGTGCGGGTTGACTCCCTGCAGGTGAGTTGGGTTGACATTGAGCCTTGCGCTCAGGTTGTCGGCGAGTGCCTTAGCTTGCATGAGGAGTTTCCTACTCCTTTTGCAGTTGAAGCCTCTACCTACACCTTCGCCCCCAACGAGCTTGTAGTGGACGATACCTTGCTAGGCAAGGATTTGTTTTGTGGTGAGATGAGTGAGGACCAGTACTCCTCCTCATCTTACTTCCTATTTCCTCTACCTGTGCGTCGCAGGTATTATTATCTAGGTAGAGGGGTAACTGTGCTATCACCGTATCGGTACCCGTTACCGATACGGATATTAGGACAGTTGCCTGTGCACTTTTCTTTTCATAGGCCCATTAGCTAGAACTTTTCTTTTGCTGAATAAGTCGTGCTGGGATGACAATAACCCCAGTGCTTATCTTTCATTTTCTGCATTTTTCTTTTTTTTATGTCTAGCTTAGTTTAGTATTTCTTTTTGTATATTTTTCTTTTGTTTTTGCGGAGCTCACCCCTGCAGGTATTCATGGAAACAACGCATTGGCGGGGTTGTGATTCTTCGTTTGGCGGGCCTGCTTCTAGTTTTCACGCATCTTCTGGTATGCTCACTAGCTGAGCATTGGGTAACCTCTCCCCTTTTCTCCTTTTGATTTTATTTTAATATCATATGCTATGTTGTATCGTGTAGTTTAAGTCTGGGGGAGATCGTGTTTACCTTTTGCACGTGCACATTTCTTGTGCATACTAGAAGCTTTTATAGTTATTGTTTTGTTTAGTTCATTTCTTGCACACCACTACACCCACATGAGCGCGAGCTTAGCTGTTTGCGTGTCACGAGTTGAACCTGTATCTTTGTTCGATTTGGAAAATTTATGTGCTAGTTTAGGATTGTGCGACGGAGTAAAATGTTGGCCTTGCTGTGTTTCTAGTCAACTGCTCTCGTTTTGTATAGAAATTTGAGTAGATTTAATTTTTCTGTATGCTTATAGTTTTATATTTTTCTATCTGCGTAAATATTTCTTATTCTACTCAAAAGTTGGTGAATCTGGTGTGAATCAAACGGTAGCGTAGGAATGTGTGTAGCCGCCACTAGACTCATATTGCTTGAGTCGGGAGGAAGGATTATCTTTCTCGGTTGCTAAGAACTTGCCCCAAGCTATTCTTGAAGCATTGGTACACGGTTAGTCTAGCGTGAGAGTGATGTAGGCCACCTTTTGGCCCGGTTGAGCTTTGTACCCATTCCTAACATCGCCCTTGCTAGCCCCTTTGTGCCTACCCTTCCTTTTTGATTCAGCTCCACTATATTCGCCAAAGCCTCATAGCCGATCCTAGTCGCACACCCAATTCGAGCTTTAGTAGTTTACATTTTATGTTGGGTTGTGATGTGGTGTTATTATTTGTGAAAATGTGGAAGTGCTTTCAAGTTATATCTGCTGAAATATTTGAAAAAGAGAAAAAGAGAAAAAAAAATGATGAAAGAAAAAGTTTAATTGAAAATCTTTTTGAGATGATTTGGATTTCGAGTAGGCGGTGCACACACCCATTTAGTAAAAGTTAAGTCTGGGGGTGTGGTGCACCCGTGTTTATTTTGTGGGCAGCGGGTACTAGTTTTGTACGTTAGCTCATTTGGGTTAGGTGCATACCCTTCATGTTTATCCTTGTTTTCCTCACCGTAACCCAAGCCCCATTATTACCCGAAGTCCTACGGACTTGCGCTTGAGTTGACTAGTGCCGTGGAGAGAGTGCGAACGGGCAAGCGTATGGTTTCCGACATTGGTGGATTCCTTTGGAGGTAATCTTAAGCCCCGGTCTTCGGCAATGCTCACCTTAGTGGCCTGTCTACTTTCTCCCTGTGTAGGACCGGATGATTCACCGTGATTCCACTTTTGAGTAATAATAAATTTTTGTTACGCATTGTGAAAAATATAAAATATTTTGTATACTTAAAAATTTCCTCTACTTTATTTTTATGCACGCGAGCATGCGACTTCGCATGGTACTCCGTTTTGCAATTTATTTGTTAGATAGTTGCCCTTTCCCCGTCTGCTTAGGTTGTGTTTGCTCGGGACGCGCAAACGGTTAAGTCTGGGGGTGTGATGAGTCCTCTTTATATACCTATTTTCGGACTCATCTAGGATTATTTTCTTGTCTTTGCACACTGTTTAGCGTCATTTGCACTTCTTTTGGTTCGCTACGGTTTTCCACGTCTTGTGCACTTTTTTAGCCTATTTCCGTGTGTGTGTGTATTTCCCTTTTTGCTTGCATATTATTTATGTCTATGACTGCCATGATCGACATCCCGTCCAGTTTTCCTACAGGTTCTGGGATCGTGTGGGCGTCCGGCATCGGACTTTCACCATTTTTGGCAAAGGAGTCAATGGTGGTGTGTTTTTACCCACGCACGACCATCGACCTCTTTGGCGCACGATCATCGGTCGTGCGCAGTCATGACCTCTCCTGTGAAAGTTCTGTCCCGGCATATCGCACGATCACCAGCCATACCGCGCACGATCACTGCTCGTGCGCTGTCGTTCGTGCGCAGTCATGACACCTTTTTCCACTTTTCTGCCTCCATATCGCACGATCACTGACCATATCGCGCACGACCACTGGTCGTGCGCCTGTGATCGTGCGCACTGTTTAATTCTGTTTTCTATAAATAGCGCAGGTTTCGCCCTATTCCGGATTGCTCGACATTTTCCGCCGTTTTTCGTCCCCGACGAAGGGTTTCGCCGCCCTCCATCATCCTCCACCTTAGGGAGGGACTCCGGGCAAGCTTTTAACGCCAAATCAAAGTCGGAGCTTCCTCTCGGCCTCCTCCTTCATCCTCAAGCTTCAAGCGGAGTTTTGACCTAGCTTTCTCCATCAAGCTAGGAGGGGCTGGAGCAGCAATCTACGGGTCATTTCAACGAAGAAGACGGGTTCATTGGGAGTGAGTGACAGCCTCCTCTACCCCGGACGCAGTTGAGGACCGAGCTTGGACTCGGATTGACAACCCGGGATTCCAACCGTGAACCCTCAATCAGGCTTCGGATTCGGTCGATTCGCACACCTCTTCCTCTTATATTTGATAGCTTAGCTTAACTCTTTGTATTGATGAAGTACATTTTATTGTAGTTAATGATCTTGCACTTTTTCATGTCTATGTGATTTGTGTGATTTCATTATTATTGCTTGAGGTGCGCCTTATTACTCCACCATCCATCCACCCTTGCCGCACTAGCAATTGCTAGTGGCGTGCGTTGCGAAGAGGTGCTTACGACCCTCATTCCGCCGTTCTAACCATCTCATCCGCTAGCCTACTCGTCCATCCGCCAAGCGATTCGGTGCATAGCGGCCTGTGTAGTTTCCATCCCGCCTGGCGAAGCTTTGCATAGCGGCATTGTATAGGAGTAGTTTGTAGATTTTTACTTTATTTTCCGCAACCATCAAAACCCCCATCGTTACCGCCGACCCGAGGACTTCAATCTCAAGTCCTCCTCGACATTAACTCATCCCTTACTGTGTTACTCAAGAGACCGACACTCGGGGATTTATTCCCAAACTTTATTACTTGTGCGACCGGTGCGCTTGCCGTATTTCCACGCATCAACCTTGGGCTGAGCTTCTTCACACCACGTACCCGAGATACTCCATGCATCGGCCTGATCTTTAAGAATACCTTGTCTCCCACTTGAAATTCTACCATCCGGTGTTTTGCATTGTAATACTTTTCTTGGCGACTTTGAGCCTCGAGCATGCGGTCCCGTATTAGCCCCACAGTCGCATCAGTATCATCTATGTATTCAACTCCCAAAGCCTTCGGATCTTCATCCTGTACCCATGACAAGGGTGTTCTACACCTTCTTCCGTATAGGGCTTCATGGGGCGCCATCCCGATGCTAGCTTCATAGTGGTTGTTGTATGAGAATTCTACCAAGGTAGTTGCCTTTCCCATGGCTCTCCTCTATCCAACACACACAACCTCAATAAATCTTCCAATGTCCTGATGGTCCTTTCAGATTGCCCGTCGGTCTGAGGGTGAAACTATGTGTTGAAGGTAAGGCGCAAACCCAAATATGCTTGCACATCCTTCAATTCCCTAGAATTAAATCGACCATCCAAGTCATAAACGATTGTCTTCGGCACGCCATGATACCGTATGAATTGTTCCACAAAAAGGTGTACCAAAATAACCACGTGTGCTTCTTTCTTCATAGGTATGAACCGGGCTACCTTCGTCAAGCGATCAACGATTACCCATATCAAATCATTCCCTGAGCGGGAGCGAGGCAAACCGTGGACAAAGTCCATGGAGAAATCCTCGAACTTCCACTCGGGGAAGGGCAATGACTGTAACAATCCACCGGGGCTCCTGCATTCTGCCTTTACCCTTTGACAGGGCTCGCAATGCTTAACAAAATGTCTGACGTCTTTCTTCATTCCCGGCCAACACATGGTCTTCCACAAGTCGGCGTACATCTTATCAATCCATGGGTGCACAAAATACTGAGAGTAGTGTGCCTCTCTCAAGATATCTTCCCAAATTTTACCGCCCTTGGGAATGTAAAGCCGGCCATGGAAATGAACAAGGCCGTCCTTTAGAGATTACTCGTTGGTTGTCCCATCTTCAATTGACTTTATTGTCAGGGCCAGAGCCTCATCCCTTTCTTGCTCCGCCCAGATCCGGTCTCAAACATTGCACATTATGCTCATCGTTGTCAAGTACTCTGTATACCCGTGCATTTGATCCTTATACACCAAAGTGATCTCCATCTCCTCAAGCATCCGAGCAAACACCATATGCATCAACCGGGACTCAGGGCTTGTTTCTGGTACCTTCCTGCTCAAAGCATCGGCTATGGAATTTACTTTTCCGGGGTGGTAGTTCAGGGTGTATTCATAATTGCACAAAAACTCCAACCACCGCCGCTGTCTTAGATTCAATTCCTTCTGGGTATGGACGTACTTTAAGTTCTTATGATCGAAGAAGATTTCACAGTGTATGTCGTATAGGTAGTGCCTCCAAATCTTCAAGGCGAATACTACTTCTCCCAACTCCAAATCATGTACTGGATAATTGCTTTCATGCTTCTTCAGTTGTTTTGAAGCTTATGCGATCACATGCCCGTGCTGCATCAATACCTCTCCCATTCCTTGATATGATGCATCCGTGTAAACTTGAAATCTTTCCTTCTCGGATGGAAGTGCTAGGATGGGTGTGGATGTAAGTCTGTCCTTTAGTTCTTGGAACGCAGCTTCATATTGGGGTGTCCACTCATACGGCACACCTTTCTTTGTTAGGGAAGTTAGAGGAAGAGCAATCTTTGAGAATCCCATTACGAACTTGCGATAGTACCCAGCAAGTCCAAGGAAGCTCCGCACGTCGGCCGGTAACTTCAAAGACGACTACTCCTTCACGGCACGCACTTTGGCCGGATCTACATCTAGCCCAGCCCCACTGATCACATGACCCAAGAAAGCAACCTCCTAAAGCCAGAATTCATACTTGCTGAACTTGGCGAACAGGGCGTGCTCTTTTAACTTCTTTAGTACAAAGGCCAGATGCCCGGCATGTTCTTCCTCCGTCTTGGAGTAGACCAAGATGTCGTCGAAGAAAACAATGATGAAGACATCTAGATAGGGCTCGAACACTTTGTTCATCAAGCTCATTAAAGCTGATGGGGATTTGTGACCCCAAACGGCATCACTGTTAACTCATACAAGTCGTACCTTGAGCTGAAAGCCATTTTTTGAATATCATCCTCTTGTATTCTCAATTGATAATACCCCGAGCGCAAATCTAACTTGGAAAACCAATGCGCTCCCACCAGTTGATCGAACAACTCATCGATCCGAGGTAACGGATAGGTGTTCTGTACCGTCAGTCGGTTGAGCTCCCGATAGTCTATGCATAATCGTAGGGTTCCATCTTTCTTCTTAACAAATAGAATAGGGGCTCCCCAAGGCTATGAGATGGGGCAAACATACCCTGATTCTACCAACACTTGTAGCTGAACTCTACACTCAGCGAGTTCCTTCGGGACCATCTGGTAAGGAGTCATGGAGACAGGCTTGGCACCCAAAACTAACTTGATTTGAAAATCTACTTCTCTGTGTGGGGGTAATCCTTGCAATTTCTCTGGAAATACTTCGGGGAAATCGCGCACCACCCGCACATCCTTGATATCCAGCGCCAACTCCTTTAGCTCGAAATAGATCATGAAAACTTCATCCCCCTTCATATGGGCTTTTAAAGCCTGGACTGAAGATAACATCATACGGGGTGCGAAGTTAATACCTTGAAAGATGACCTCCGATTCTCCATGTCTCAACGAGATCCCTTTATGTGCGCAGTCAATCTTCGCATAGTGCTGATCCAGCCATACCATGCCCAAAATGAGGTCGAACTCTGGCATTCCCAAGACTGTGGCAGGGGTATTGAAGAGCTTTCCATCAAGGAGAACCTCAAACTCGCACTTTGCGGTTACCGTCATCTCCGATCCATCTGGAAGGCACAACCTTCGAGCAATGTCAGTGAAGTATTGCACTCCATCTATATCTTTGATTAAGTCTTCAGACACAAAAGAGTGTGAGGCACCGGTGTCGAATAACGAATAGGCAGGTTTCCCTCCGACCATTACGGTGCCTAAGTGTCAATAATAATTCTCAAGCTAGGCGTCTAGTATATCTTAAGCAACTTGAGGGTATTAATGAAAATAAAATGACTAACTGTAATCATACCTGCAATCACCTCCTGAGGGTTCCGCTCTTGAGTCATGTCCAATGCATACATCTAATCCCGAGAGGGCCTGGGGTTTCCTCTTCGTAGTCCTCGACATCGCATGTGCCCCCGCTCTTGAGGAGCTGCTGGAGGGAAAGCAAGAGGTGCATTTCCAAATAGTTACGGGCAGTAGCATCGAATGTGGCCCAGTTGGTTGCATTTGAAGCACACTCGCTCCTGCCGCCCACCGGGTTGTTTAAATTATTAAGGTGGAGGCAATGATGGTGGTTGCGGAACCGGGCACTCCATTCAAAAATTCTGGGGGAAAGATCTGCCACCTCTTCAATATCCTCTTCCTCCTCTATTATCAAATCTCCTTCTATTGTTGGGGCTGGCTTCCATCACATCTTCAGCTGGCCTCTTACCACTTCCCAAGTGGTCCGCTTCCAACCTCTTCGCCATGTAAATAATCTCGTCTAGACTGGAGTATGCTATAAATAAAAGGGCTTGCCTCAAGGGGTCTCGCAAGCCTTTGTAGAATCATTTTGCGTATCCTCTATCATCCAACTCATAAGAGTCATCGAATCTTACCAAGTGCTGAAACTCCCGTTGGTATTCTGTCACCGACTTGGACCCTTGCTTCAGTTGAAAAAATCTCTCTTCAAGATTATCCCGAGCGGCCGAGGGGATGAAATGCTCTAAAAAAGCTTCAGAGAATTTGCTCCAACTAATATCTGTGTACACCCGTCCTTGAAAAGTGGAGCCCATGAGGGACTTCCACCACCTTTTGGCATGCAACTCTAAAAGTGTCACTACAAGGGTCACCGCCATGTTGTTTTGGCACCTTATTCCTGCCAAAAGTTCTTGTGCAGTGTCGAGCCATTCTTTCGTACGCACTGCCGACTTCGTCCCAAGGTAAGCAGGAGGAGAGAGTGCTCGGAAAGTGCTTAATAGAGTGGATCCCGGACCCTGCTGTTGTACAGGGGCTTGCTGTGATTGGGACCTAAAGGCGTCCAAGATAGTTGTGAGCGTCTGCACCAGCTCTGATTGTTGGAATTGTGTAGGTATGGATGGGGCGGGGGTTCCCCTCACCGGCTCAACATGTACTGGGATCTACACGCAAGGTACAAATTTAAGGTTAGGTCAGCTAATCTAAGGTCAAAGATGGAAAAACTTAGTGTGAATTACATATGGGCACACCACTTCTTCGGCTAAGTCAGTTTGTCCGCAAATTAACTAAATGAACGGAGGTGGTACCATTGTTGAATGACTTCTTCGGTTCAGGATCGTAGCAAGCTGATACCATTTATAAGACCCCCTTCCCGGAACACAGAACATGGCATGAGAGAGGTCTTATGCCCAAAACAGCCGCCTTGCGGTAGAACTAAAACTCTGGATATCTTGTACCACAAGACGCCTATTCTGCCGGCCACAACCAATATCACACATTGCTAACCCAACCATAATATAACACAGAAGTCAAATCCACACCAAGCATGTAATCCATAAAATACATATGTTAAGAAGCTACAACGAGCTTCTAATATCAGAGTACGTAAATAGTCTTCCCAAAAAGGGTATAACAAAACCTCTCACACTCACATCAGTAACCAACGGTAGTGACGGTACCATCCCCTCAGGCCCTGTCGTCCTGGCCTGGTTGTCCGGCTGCATAACCTGCTGCTCCACCTGCGGGGTTTCCTCCTAAAAAGGAAGACGTAGCAACCGTTAGTCATAAAGACTAAGTGGCTTCACATCCGCTCCCCCGGCGACTCCTCGGGACCGGGAGGAGAAAGGAACAGGATACAATATATATGAACATAGGTACAAGCATGTGGTATATCACTATGTATGTAAAGTAGTGTAATAAATGAGCAACAACTTATTCTAGCAATTATATCATCTGCAGCAGCATGATAGTATAATATTATAACAGTAAGTAACTCAACTAATATGAATGCCCATACAAGCATATAAGTTGAGGATCGTTCAGCAGAAAGTGTCTCATTGTATAGGAGTACCCATACAAACTTATACGATAAGGATCTTTGTGTATACAATAAAGTGTAATGACATGTATGTAATGCAATGACTCACCCATGATCACGCACATTCAATCGCTATGTCGACACAGACTTGAAGTTCCCACTTTTCGAGCAGGTAGCTAACCTCTCAGGCGTCATCCATCGTGGCCAGACAGTGACAGTAGAGCGAGCATCTCCACTACTAGGCTGGTCTCTACACTACCTGGCCTAGGCCTTCGTACGCCTCAACACTAAGAACACAAAAGCGGAGCTCACATGCGTACTACGGCTCAGCGGGTGTCTCGGGTAGATGTGCACCGAGATCCTAGCCCCGAACTGGCCAAAGGTGTGATATGGAAGGAGCCTCGGAAATGAGCACGAGGACCAAGCCCAACCGTTCACTTGGCACAGAAGGAGCCTCTGGACGTGAACACCGAGGACCAAGCCCAACCGCCAAAGTTCTATCCGTCAACTCCCATCGGTGTGACGATTGGCAAGCCCGTAGACCTGCAACTCTATCCTTAACCCGGGCTTACGACACCGCGTGTTGACTCACACAGCATGCAATATAACCACTTCGAGGTACGGAAGGATCCTCTAAAACGAGCACGAGGAAAAAGCCCAACCGACCACTTAGCACGGAAGGAGCCTCGGGACATGAACACTGATGACCAAGCCCAATCGTCCATTTATGATTCTTCCCAACATTACCAACCAGTGCGATCAGATATCCGCACTTACTCCCTTCACAATCCGGTACCAAAGGCACCATAAGGGTTTACCACAAACACAGGTGGCGAACCACCTCATACAACTCCTTCACCAAAATCAATCATTTGTGTACACATGAGTAAACAATTTATCTAACACATCACATATTCATAACCAACACCGAATCAATTACCCAAACTCTAGTGAATCTTGTTATAATTACCCTTTGTTCACTAACCCCCCACCAAGTCGTTTCGTTCAATCACATACCATTTCACCATTTGTTTACGTGGGGTCTATCAAATAATTTCATCATGCGTGAATTATTACAATTAAGCATATTATCATTCGCCTACAACTTAACATCGGATTGTTACAAAATCTCTTTCGAGTCTGTTGAGACCGAGCGGTCTGTCGGATGAGACCGGGCGGTCTGGCAGTTTGTCTGGCGGTCTGAGCGGTTTGGAAGTACCGAGCGGTCAGTCGGATGAGACCGGGAGGTCTGGCGTCTTGTCTGGGCAGTCTGGAAGTTTGTGCGACTTATGCGGCTTGTATAGTTTCAGGTTCTTGTAATTATTAATCCCACATTACTTGTTTGTAATCTCTCTTCTCTCCTCCATTCTATAAAAGGGAGGTCATACCTTTGTAATAAACACCTTTTTCAGCTAATAAAATTTCAGTTATACTACTTGCGGTTTGTTTTTTGTTCGGTTCTAACATGGTATCAGAGGACACGATCTACTCCTCCTGATTTTTTTGTGCCTTATCTGTCCACGTGGCTTGCTTCCTGTTCGCACGACCTATTTTTCGAGGCCTGTTTCTTCCGCCTGTTTGTTTGCGCCCTGTTCGCGCGGCCCATTTCTTTTGTTGGCGCCCTGTTTGCGCGGCCTGTTTGCTTGCGCCTTGATCGCGCGCCCTGTCCGCGCAGTCTGCTTGCCCCCTGTTTGCGCAGCCTGTTTGCTTGCGCCCTGTTCGCGAGGCCTGTTTCTTTTGCTTGCTTCTTTCTTACGACCTGTTCTAGTCATCGCGCCCTCCTCCTCCACTTCATTCGCTGTGACCTGTCGTTGCGACCTGTTTTTGCCTTGTTCGCCTTTCGCCTCCCAGCACCCCCCCCCCTCTTCTGTTCACGCGGACTGTCTTCTAGCCGCCCAACTTTTTCCCCTTTGCCTTGCTCTGCATTTTGTTCGTGGCTTTCCTTTCCGCTGGTGTGTTGTCACCGTGACCACTGCAGACTCATCTCCTTGTCCGTTGCGGCCTTCTTCGCTGCTCGTCCTGCTTGCTGTTCGCGTGGCTTATTCTTTCTAGTCGTGTGACCTCCTTCCCTCTGCTTCTTGGTTGCGACCTTCCTTGCCGTTCGTCTCCTGCTGTTCGCGCGGCTTGTTGTGTCTTATCGCGCGATTTATTTTCCTCCCTTCATGGCTTTCACATCCGTGGTCACATTCTTGTAGTGCCCACGTTGTTAATCAAGGAAAATGGATGATTGACACCGGTGCTACCAATCATATGACCGGAAATCCCCAGTGTTTTTCTCTCCTAAAAACACATGATCGGTTGCCCCCGGTTATTCTCGTTGACGGCTCTCCTTCAACAGTAAATGGGACAGGCGTGGTTCCTGTCACTCTGTCTCTTCTCTTGGTGGATACTCTCTACGGGCCCAAATTTCCGTGCAACTTATTATCTGTGACGTCTCTATGCAAGCAGTTACAGTGTTCGGTCACATTTACTTCTACTTCTTGTTCTTTTCAGGATCCGGACTCCCGACGGACGATTGCTACTAGGACTGAGAATGGCGGCCTCTACTTCCTTGACAACATTTCCGCTCTATCCACCTTTTCTAACACCTCCACACATCTTCTCCAATGGCATCTTCGCCTTGGTCATGCTCCTCCACGACTTCTTCGTCTGCTTCTTCCCCAACTTTATTCCCAAAGTCCTCCCCTCAACTGTGAGGCCTGTCAGCTTGGCAAGCATCATCGCTTATCCTTCCCTCCAAAGCAAGTTTGTGGATCTACCCGTCCATTTGATCTCGTCGACTCCGATGTTTGGGGTCCGTCTCCTACCCTCACCGTTGGTCGGGGGAGTTCATATTTTGTCACCTTTATTTATGATTTCTCTCGTTGTACGTGGGTGTATCTGTTAAAAGATCGCTTCGAATTATTTTCTGTATGGACGTCCTTCTATCTTATGATAAAAACTCAGTTTAATGTTTCTATTAAAGTCTTTCGATCTGATAATGCCAAAGAATATATCAGTCATGACTTTTCTACCTTCTGCATGCAAAATGATATTATTCATCAAACTAGTTGTGTCTATACTTCACAGCAAAATCGGGTGGCCGAACGCAAAAACCGTCACCTCCTTAATGTCGCTCGCACTCTAATGACTCAAATGCACGTTCCTCGCTCCTATATGGGCTATGCTATTCTCATCTCCTGCTTTCTTATCAATCGCCTTCCCTCCACCGTTCTCCATGGCAAAACCCACATCTCCATTCTATATCCTGGGAGGGATCCGTTTCCTCTTCCCCTACGTATCTTTGGATGCATAGCCTTTGTGCACTCTCCCTCTGCACCCCGTGACAAATTCTCACCATGTGCCACCAAGTGTGTCTTTCTGGGATACTCTACCACTCAGAAAGGATATTGTTGCTTTGACCCGGTTACCCGTGTAATACCCCAAAACCCGGTTTTGGTTTTCAGGCCAAGTGACACGGCCTGGGACACGGGCGTGTCCCAGGGAGTGTCAAGAAAATACTCGAGTTGGTCTCGAGTAAGTTTCAAAGTTGGGTTTCGGGTGTTTTTGGAGTGACACGGCCTGAAACACGGGCGTGTCCCAGGGCATGTCATCCTCGGGTTGCTGCAGGTCGCGCGTTCGACGATCGTTGAGCATCGTGATCGACGATTGACGAGAAGAGACGACACGGCCTGTGACACGGGCGTGTCACAGGGCGTGTCCTTCTCGACGATCGGTGAGATCGTGTCGACGATCGGCAAGTATAATCTCGGAGATCGACGAGTTTTATTGAGAGAGGCGACACGGCCAGAGACACGGGCGTGTCGTAGGTTGTGTCAGGTTAGGCGGTGGTCACGGGCGTGTTCAACCCGTGTGGTGAGGCAGTTCTTTGCCGCTTAAGGGACACGGCCTGTGACACGGGCATGTCACAGGGCGTGTCAGGGCCAAAAATGTTATTTTCTGCAGATCTCGGCCGTTTGTTTCCCTCTTTCCAGATCTGGTGGTCTTCAGTTTTTCCAGCCCCTATAAGACCCCGAACCAGCAAACTTTTCCTCACTTTATCTTCTTAAGTGAGAGAAGGAAAGAGGAAGAAGGAAGGAAGAAGAAGAAGGATCGGAGGAAGGAGAGGGATATCTAGCTAGTCCAAGCTCGGATTCGCGATCGGAGGCCATATTCGGGAAGGCAGAGCTCCAAGCAGTGCTTTCCATGGCTCCAAAACGTCCTCCAAGGGTAACGACTTCCTACTTGGATATGTGAAATCCTTTCTTTGTGCATATGCATGAATCCTCTACAAAGGTAGAGTTGAATTCTCTTGGGATGTTAAACTCCATCCCTTGATTCATTTTGGAGTAGTCCCGGAAACGGGAAGTACGGGTAGGCATGCTGTGTGAATCCCATCTGGACAGGTTGGTTCGGATTGGTGATGATTGTATGCATATCAGGGCAAGACTCTGTATTATTGTGATGCGTGTGATGTTCTTGGTGGACACCTGCAGCTTGGTGCAGCAGGATATTATGTGGATGGGTTGATTCTGTGTGATCTCAGCCCATGTAGCTGTGAGTGCTACTTTTGGGGGTTGATGCTGTGTGATCTCAACCCTTGTAGTTGTGAATGCTACTTGTTAAGCCGGTGGGGCTGCAACTGTGGAAAAGCCTGTGTGGAGAACGGGCAAGGTGAAGCTGTACCCGTGTCAGTCCTGAACGACGTCTGACGTATGTGAGCTACGGGCAAAGCTGATCTGTACCCGCGTTCTTGTTGTCTAACCGTGGGGTGCTTAAGGCTCTGTTTGGATCACAGAATGAGAATCGCTCCGGCTATTTGAGCCATGGAGGATTGGAATGCTCACAAATTGTCGTCATGTCTGGGACCTCTGAACGGTGGTGGGACCCTGGTTTTTCGGTACACCGATAATGTGCCCTGAGAGCACGGAACGTAGGGCCGTCGTGCCGACGTTTGTGATGGATGATGACTTGTACGAGCGTATAAGTGTGATGTGCTAAAGAATACCCTTTTGATTGTCTATAAGTTCTATGCAGGGAAGGAATTCCGCTGTCCCGTACCAGGGACAGGGTCGTTATAAATGGTCAGCCAAATGCTGACTGTTGCTTTGTTTACCACTGCTTGGTGGATCTTTTGCGTGCAGGTCAAGAAGGGCCAAGCAGGGATGAGGGTTGAAGACCCTAAGCTGCTGCTGCTGAGTGCTAGCCCTCGAAGGCTATTTTTGTACCTTATGTAAGAACTTATGTGTGGCCGGCCTGCGTGCCGAAGTATGGACGATACCTTCTTGTATAAAGAGTAACACTTGTAATAGTCCATAAGGCCGTACTTGTGGTTTTATATTATGGCATGTTTGGTTTAGCTGTGGACTTCTTTATTGATGTTTGAGTTCATTCTTGCAACCCTTTAAACTTCCGCTAGAATGCTCTGTGATAGGATGCGTATTTGGTATTACTTCGTAATGTCTCCGCCCGTTTGTAAGACATGGTGTGGGGCCTCGGCCGGACCTTCTACTATGTTGCACGTAACAGGTAGGGGTGTTACAATTTGGTATCAGATCCTTGGTTCCCTCCTCTGAATTTGTGGATGAATTATTTTGTGGGGTGGCGAGCTCGTGTGTGCGTGTATTAAATTGAACTCAAATATGTCCACATAGGATTGAAAAGCACTGGTGTGTTACACTTGTGTGTTTGTTTTTACTATTTGTTCTGTGGCTTGTCGCTGAATTGTGTGGTTTGACACATATAGGTGATACGAAGTGTTGCGGGTCAGTCAGAACCTAAGCATTCTGTTGAGAGTGCGGCACCGGCAGAGGTGCCCACCCCTCCTCCATCAGCTGAAACTGTACGTTTGATTACAGAAACGGTACTTGCGGTGATGAATTCTCAGCAGGCAGGGCAAGCTCGGCATGAGGCTCCCGTGCCTGTGGCAGTGCGTCAAGAACTGGTGGGCATAGCGGTTGATCAGCGTGCCGCAGATCAGCAGCTGAAGCGGTTTATGAGCTTTCATCCTCTGACGTTTACCGGGGCGGGTTCCCCAGCTCAAATAGAGGATTGGCTTGCTCGGATCAAGCGCATCTTGACCGCCCTTCGGGTTGAGGAGGAACAGAAAGTCACGTTAGCCACTTTTCTTCTTGAAGGAGAAGCTCGGCCGTGGTGGGATGAGGTAGAACTGCACCACTTGGCAGGCAGACAGTTGACGGGAGTCTCCATGGACGAGTTCTCTTGGTTGTTTTTGGGCAAGCATTTTCCATTGCAGCAACGGATTGCTTTGGAATTGGAGTTTCAGCAGTTGACTCAAAAGGAGAGCAGCGTGGATGAGTATCTGCATGAGTTCACGCGGTTGGGGCGTTATACGGGCGCTATCTTTGCTGAGGAAGAGCGCAAGACCAGTAAGTTTTATGCGGGACTGCGGGATGAGTTGCGGCATTTACTCTCGAGTTCCGTGAATCAGGGATTTCAAGATCTGGTCTGCACCGCGAGGGCATTGGAAGCAGATTTGAAGCGAGGACAATCTAAAGGACCTTTGGCTGTTGCAAAACCGGAGTTCAAACCGCCGCGTCCGGAGAGAAGTGGATTTCGAAAGAAATGGGGTAAGAAGTCTAGACGTTCTAGGCAAGCTCCTTCATCAGTTACTTCGGAAGCGTCGTCGGGCTATGAATCCCGCACTTGCTATACGTGTGGCAAGCTGGGACATCTTGCTCGGGACTGTCTGGTTGGTCCTCCGAAAGGTGACAAGAAGCCGAGCGTGTCCTATGCGGAAAAAGGTAAGGCGGTGGCGGAGTCTTCTGCTTCGCAAGTACAGCCTCGAGTTTTAAATCTGCGACAACAGGAGGCCATTAAGCAGGCCGACGTCGTCACAGGTGCGCGTGATCTATGAGTTCTTTTCCCTTTGTGTCTCCTTCATCAGTTACTTCGGAAGCGTCGTCGAGCTATGAATCCCGCACTTGCTATACGTGTGGCAAGCCGGGACATCTTGCTCGGGACTGTCAGGTTGGTCCTCGGAAAGGTGACAAGAAGCCGGGCGCGTCCTATGCGGAAAAAGGGAATGCGGTGGCGGAGTCTTCTGCTTCGCAAGTGCAGCCTCGAGTTTTCAATCTGCGACAACAGGAGGCCATTAAGCAGGCCGACGTCGTCACAGGTGCGCGTGATCTCTGAGTTCTTTTCCCTTTGTGTAGTGTTGCTATGTTTTTTGTGTTTATTGTGTTGTTGCTATGTTAGGCTTCGTCC
Organism: Platanthera zijinensis; assembly: GCA_039513925.1. Classification (NCBI taxonomy): domain Eukaryota; kingdom Viridiplantae; phylum Streptophyta; class Magnoliopsida; order Asparagales; family Orchidaceae; genus Platanthera; species Platanthera zijinensis. Next base: position 51,114,634 of record CM077098.1, on the reverse strand, counting down.
TAATTTGGGAGCATCCGGCACAAGCACTGATTGATACTGGTGCGTCACATTCTTTTCTGTCAAAGGATTTCGTATTGCGCATTGGCGTGCCGATACGAGGCACGACAGAAAGTTTGAAGGTACTCTTACCATACGGATGTGTTTTGTGCGCGGATCAGTCTGGGTGTGTCGAAGGAAAAATAGGAAGTTGGGACTTCAAATTGGAAGCACTTGTGCTGCCGATTTCGGAATTCGACATAATCTTCGGTATGGATTGGTTGTCAGAGCCAGCATGCTCGCATTGATTGTAATTCTAAGGAAGTTGTGTTGGGGCAGAACACCAAACAAGAAATAAGGTTTAGCGGCATGCAGGGGATAAATGAGATGTTGATATCCTCTCTGCAAGTTCGGAAAGCTGTTAGAAAGGGTGTCGAGTTGTTCTTCATGCTAGTAGCAGCGGTAGAGCCAAAGGCTAGTGTGAATGAGGTACCTGTTGTGTCGGAATTCCTGGATGTGTTTCCAAAAGACCTTCCGGGGTTGCCACCCCAAAGAGAATAGACTTCACGATAGAACTGGTACCGGGTGCAAAACCTGTGGCCCGTGCCCCCTATCGTGTAGCGCCAAAGGAAATGGTGGAGCTGAAGGTTCAGTTGCAAGAATTGCTAGATCAAGGTTTTATAAGGCCAAGTCTGTCACCTTGGTGTGCGCCGGTTCTCTTTGTGAAAAAGAAGGACGGCAGCTTGCGTCTATGCATAGATTATCGCGAACTGAACAAGCTGACAGAGAAGAATAAGTATCTGATCCCACGGATCGATGATTTGTTTGATCAGCTAGTGGGCTCTTCGATGTATTCTAAGCTGGATTTGAAATCAGGTTATTATCAGCTGAGGGTTCGGGAAAGTGACATACCCAAAACGGCATTTGGCACACGCTACGGGCATTATGAGTTCACTATGATGCCCTTTGGATTGTCTAATGCACCTTCGGTGTTTATGGATTTGATGCACCGAACATTTAAGCAATATTTGGATCTCTTTGTGATCGTCTTTATTGACGATATCCTGGTGTATTCCCGATCCATAGAAGAGCATGCAAATCATTTGAAGATGGTATTGCAAACCCTGAGGGAAAAGAAACTCTATGCCAAGTTTACTAAGTGTGATTTCTAATTGTAATCCGTGGCTTTTCTGGGCCATGTAGTTAGTGGAGAAGGCATTGCAGTGGATCCTGCCAAAATTGTTGTTGTGCAGGAGTGGCCTGTTCCTTTGTCGGTAGCCGAATTCAGGAGTTTCCTTGGACTTGCGGGCTACTACAGGCGTTTTGTGGAAAATTTCTCAAGAATAGCATTGCCTCTCACTACCCTAACGCGGAAAGAACAAAGGTTCGTTTGGTCGCCCGAGTGTGCACGAGCTTTTGAAGCGTTAAAGAGTCGGTTGACTACGGCCCCAATTTTGACAACACCTTGTGGCATAGATGATTTTGAGGTGTATAGTGATGCATCGGGTAGCGGCTTAGGCTGCGTTCTCCTTCAGCGTGGTAAGGTGATAGCATATGGTTCGCGCCAATTGAAAGCCCATGAGCGGAACTATCAAGTCCATGATTTGGAATTGGCCGCAGTCATCTTTGCACTTAAGGTGTGGCGTCATTATTTATATGGTGTAAAGGTGGATATCTATACAGACCACAAGAGTCTGAAATATCTTTTAGATCAAAAAGACTTAAATATGCGACAGAGAAGGTGGATGGAATTTCTTGGTGATTATACCTTCCAAATTCATTACACCCCTGGTAAAGGGAATGTAGGCGCAGATGCCCTGAGTCGTAGGACTTCGGCAAGGGCGAATTGGTTATCATACCATGATGAACGGTTGATCCACGAGCTAGAACGGATGAATATTACTTGTGTGGAGAAAAACACTGCTGCGACCATGTGTTTGAATTGGACAGAGGTACAGTATGACGTAATGGATAGGGTCCTCCAAGCGACGGAATTGGATGATAGTTTGCAGCGTTATGCAGCGGAAGATAAGAGCTCTCGGTTTTCTTGTGACAATGGACTTTGGAGAAAAGAAGATCGAGTATGTGTTCCTTGTCAGAGATATCTTCGTGAAGAAATCATGTACGAAGCCCATTTTTCAAGGTATTCGATTCATCCTGGAAGTTCAAAAATGTATAAGGATCTGAAAAAGAACTTCTGGTGCCCGGGTATGAAGAAAGATATAGAACGTTATGTTGCTAAGTGCCATACATGTGCTCTGGTGAAAGCAGAATGCCAAAAGCCAGGAGGATTCCTGAAGTCACTACCGGTCCCAATGTGGAAATTTGAAGATATTTCCATGGACTTCGTGCATGGATTGCCAAGGTCTCAGCGGGGTAATGATGCGGTTTGGGTGATTGTGGATCGGTTAATAAAAGTTGCTCATTTTATTCCAAATCGAAGAGATGATCCAGTCGACAAATTGGCTAAAATGTACGTAGATTCGATCGTACGATTGCACGGGATTCCCCGTAGCATTGTTAGCGATCGAGATGGACGCTTCACATCCGGAGATTGGAGGCTAATTCATCAGCTGTTGGGCACAAAGTTGCATTTCAATACGGCCTTTCATCCCCATACGGACGGTCAAACTGAAAGAACCAACAGGACGTTGGAAGATATGCTCCGGATGTGTACGCTAGATTTTGGAAGTCGTTGGGAAGATCATTTGTTCATGATTGAATTTGCCTATAACAACAGTTACCAGGCCAGCATTTAGATGGCCCCTTTCGAAGCTTTGTACGGCAGGAAGTGCCGCACACCGTTATCTTGGGCGGAGACGGGTGAAACGAAGCTTTACAAGCGACAAGATGTGACTGATATGCATGAAATAGTACGTACAATTCGTGAAAGGTTGTTAATTGCTCAAGATAGGCAGGCCAAATATTATAATGCCAAGCACCGGGACGTAAAGTTTGAGGTAGGTGATTGGGCATATTTAAAAATCAAGCCCTTTAAAGGTGTGTCCATGATACGGCGTTTGAAAAAATTGAGCCCGCGGTATCTAGGTCCTTTTGAGGTGATTGAATGCATCGGTGAGGGAGCCTATGGGTTACTGCTACTGCCTGAGTTAAGTAGTTTACATGATGGATTTCATGTATTGGTGCTGCGGAGAGCAATAAAAGAGTCGTCACAAGTGATAGTTGCAGATCGGGTATCAGTCGATAGTGGGCTAACGACAAAGGTTAGGCTCATTCGGATTGAAGATGCCGCCGAGAAGCAATTGAGGAACAAAACAATCTGGATGGTCAAAGTCCGGTGGGATAATTGTGGCCGAGAAGAGCTTACTTGGGAGCGTGAGCAAACCATGCGGACAGAATTTCCCGAGTTATTTTTGTAAGTGGTTGTGTTTTAGACCGTGTAAGAATCAATAAATATGGACTTTATTGAGTTTTTCAGTCATTCAAATTTCGGGACAAAATTTTCTGCAAGGAGGGGAGGATTGTAATACCCCAAAACCCAGTTTTGGTTTTCAGGCCAAGTGACACGGCCTGGGACACGGGCGTGTCCCAGGGCGTGTCAAGCAAATACTCGAGCTGGTCTCGAGTAAGTTTCAAAGTTGGGTTTCGGGTGTTTTTGGAGTGACACGGCCTGATACACGGGTGTGTCCTAGGGTGTGTCATCCTCGGGTAACTGCAGGTCGCGCGTTCGACGATCATTGAGCATCATGATCGACGATCGACGAGAAGAGGCGCCACGGCCTGTGATACGGGCGTGTCATAGGGCGTGTCCTTCTCGACGATTGGCGAGATCGTGTCGACGATCAGCGAGTATAATCTCGGTGATCGACGAGTTTCTTCGAGAGAGGCGACACGGCCAGAGACACGGGCATGTCGCAGGCCGTGTCAGGTTAGGCGGTGGTCACGGGCGTGTTCAACCCGTGTGGTGAGGCGGTTCTTTGACGCATAAGGGACACGGCCTGTGACACGGGCGTGTCACAGGGCGTGTCGGGGCCGAAAATGTTATTTTCTGCAGATCTCGGCCATTTGTTTCCCTCTTTCCAGATCTGGTGGTCTTCCGTTTTTCCAGCCCCTATAAGACCCCGAACCAGCAAACTTTTCCTCACTTTATCTTCATAAGTGAGAGAAGGAAAGAGGAAGAAGGATGGAAGAAGAAGAAGGAGGAAGGAGAGGGAGATCCAGCTAGTCCAAGCTCGGATTCGCGATCGGAGGCCATATTCGGGAAGGCAGAGCTCCAAGCAGTGCTTGCCATGGATCCAAAACGTCCTCCAAGGGTAACGACTTCCTACTTGGATATGTAAAATCCTTCCTTTGTGCATATGCATGAATCCTATACAAAGGTAGAGTTGAATTCTCTTGGGATGTTGAACTTCATCCCTTGATTCTTGTTGGAGTAGTCCCGGAAACGGGAAGTACGGGTAGGCATGCTGTGTGAAGCCCATCTGGACAGGTTGGTTCGGATTGGTGATGATTGTATGCATATCAGGGCAAGAATCTGTATTATTGTGATGCGTGTGATGTTCTTGGTGGACACCTGCAGCTTGGTGCAGCAGGATATTATGTGGATGGGTTGATGATGTGTGATCTCAACCCATGTAGCTGTGAGTGCTACTTTTGGGGGTTGATGCTGTGTGATCTCAACCCTTGTAGTTGTGAATGCTACTTGTTGAGCCGGTGGGGCTGCAACTGTGGAAAATCCTGTGTGGAGAACGGGAAAGGTGAAGCTGTACCCATGTCAGTCCTGAACGATGTCTGACGTATGTGAGCTACGGGCAAAGCTGATCTGTACCCGCATTCTGGTTGTATAACTGTGGGGTGCTTAAGGCCCTGTTAGGATCACAGAATGAGAATTGCTCCGGATATTTGAGCCATGGAGGATTGGAATGCTCACAAATTGCCGTCATGTCTCGGACCTCTGAACGGTGGTGGGACCCTGGTTTTCCGGTACACCGATAATGTGCCCTGAGAGCACGGAACGTCGGGCCGTCGGGCCGACGTTTGTGATGGATGATGACTTGTACGGGCGTACAAGTGTGATGTGCTAAAGCATACCCTTTTGATTGTCTATAAGTGCTATGTAGGGAAGGAATTCCGCTGTCCCGTTCTAGGGACAGGGTCGTTATAAATGGTCAGCCAAATGCTGGTCGTTGCTTTGTTTACCACTGCTTGGTGGATCTTTTGCGTGCAGGCCAAGAAGGGCCAAGCAGGTATGAGGGTGGAAGACCCTAAGCTGCTGCTGCTGAGTGCTAGCCCTCGAAGGCTATTTTTGTACCTTGTGTAAGAACTCATTTGTGGCCGGCCTGCGTGCCGATGTATGGAAGATACCTTCTTGTATAAAGAGTAACATTTGTAATAGGCCATAAGGTCGTACTTGTGGTTTTATATTATGGCATGTTTGGTTTAGCTATGGACTTCTGTGTTGATGTTTGAGTTCATTCTTGCAACCCTTTAAACTTCCGCTAGAATGCTCTGTGATAGGATGCGTATTTGGTATTACTTCGTAACGTCTCCGCCCGTTTGTAAGACATGGTGTGGGGCCCCGGCCGGACCTTCTACTATGTTGCACGTAATAGGTAGGGGTGTTACAACCCGTAAGCAGTTTGTCTCTGCGGACGTCACCTTCTTTGAAAATGCCTCCTACTTCTCTCCCGACTCCTCTTCCTCTCCTGATATTCCGACTTCACTTACCACCCCTTCCGTTCCCTCTACACCTACTGAGATTATGACACCCCCTCCCTCTCCACCATATCCTCCACTGTGTCCTCCTCCTGAGGTATCTCCTTCTTCTCCACAGTAGCCTCTCTCTACTCTTAGGTCAGCTCTCTCCTCTACAGATGTCCAAGACACTAAGTAATATGACGACCTAAATATTCCCATTGCTCTTCGCAAAGGGGTGCGGACGTGTACTCAACACCCCCTAGCTGATGTTGTTTCATATGATCGTCTAACTCCTTCTCGCAGGGACTTTGCCTTGGCTATCTATGCCACTGACACTCCCCGCACTTACCAGGAGTCTCTTACTATTCCTCATTGGAAGACCGTCATGGATGAGGAAATTACTACCCTCACTGAAAGGGTTACATGGACCCTTGTTCCCCCCCCCCTTGGGCACTGATATGGTTGGATTTCGATGGGTGTTCGTTGTGAAGTTCTGCCCGGACGGTAGCATGGATTGATACAAGGCCCGCTTAGTCGCCAAAGGCTTCACTCAAACTTATGGGGTTGATTACTTTGACACCTTCTCTCCCGTTGCTCGTCTCAGCACCATTCGATTTCTTCTCTCTGTGGCTGTCAACCGGGACTGGCCCATTTCTCAGCTCGATGTCAAGAATGCCTTTCTCTATGGTGACCTTTAGGAAGCCGTATACATGGAGCAACCTCCTAGGTATGTTGCTCAGGGGGATATATGAGTATGTCATCTGAAGAAGGCCATATATGGCCTAAAGCAAAGCCCTTGGGCTTGGTTTGACAAGTTCAGCGGCATTGTTACTGCCATTGGTTTTGTACGAAGTTCAGCCGATCACTCCTTATTCATTCGCAAAACCTCCTCTGCTATGGTGGTTCTTGTTGTATATGTGGATGATATTCTTCTGACTGGCGACGACATGGCTGGGGTAGCTTTGACAAAGAAACACCTTTGGCAACACCTGGTCACTAAGGATATGGGCTCTCCCAAATACTTTCTGGGGATTGAGATTTCTCGGAAATCCAACTCTTTAGTTCTCTCCCAACAGAAGTATGCTCTTGATCTGCTAAAAGAGGCAGGGTTAACTGGTGCTAAACCTGCTAGATGTCCCATGGCTATTGGGGAAGACAAAACTTGGACAGATGATTTGCCTCCTCTATCTAATTCTTTAAGGTACCAGCGTCTGGTGGGCAAACTCATTTATCTAACAGTGACCAGACCCGATATCTCCTATGTTGTAGGCAAGGTTAGCCAATTCATGCAAGCTCCTAGGGAGTGTCATCTACAGTCTGCCCTGAGGATATTGGAGTATGTTAAAGCAGCTCCAGGGAAAGGACTCCTTTTTCAGAAGAATGGTCACTTGAGGGTTGAAGCGTATTCCGATTCAAGCTATGCTGATGATAAGGGAGACTGAAAGTCAACTTCGGGTTTTTGCACATTTGTTGGAGGAAATCTTGTGAGCTGGAAGAGCAAGAAACAGTCTGCGGTCTCCAGGTCTAGTGCAGAAGCAGAATATCGTAGTATGGCATCAACCACATGTGAGTTAAAATGGTTACGGGCTCTCATGCTTGACCTAGGAGAGGTCTACAACTATCCTCTTCCTATGTTCTGCGACAAAGAGGCTGTGATATACATTTCCAAAAATCTGGTCTTTCATGAGAGAACAAAACACATAGAGGTCGATTACCACTTTATTCGAGAAGAGATTTTGAAGAAACGGATTTGTACTTCATTCGTCACTTCTGACAACGAGTTGGCAGATGTCTTCACCAAGCCGGTGTCCGCTTCTTTATTTCATATTTGCGACAAGATGGGCATGATTGATATCTATGCTCCAGCTTGAGGGGGAGTGTTGAGACCGAGCGGTCTGTCAAATGAGACCGGGCGGTCTGGCGGTTTGTCTGGCGGTCTGAGCAGTTTGGCAGTACCGAGCGGTCTGTCGGATGAGACCGGGAGGTCTAGCGGCTTGTCTGGCGGTCTGGGCAGTCTGGCGGTTTTTGCGGCTTGTATAGTTTCAGGTTCTTGTAATTATTAGTCCCACATTGCTTGTTTGTAATCTCTCTTCTCTCCTCCATTCTATAAAAGGGAGGTCATACCTTTGTAATAAACACCTTTTTCAGATAATAAAATTTAAGTTATACTACTTGCGGTTTGTTTTTTGTTCGGTTCTAACAGAGTCCAAACCCAATTTTACACTTACCCAGGAATTTCAGGTGCAAAACACCTGCTAGACAGCAACATCAACAAGAGATTCCCATAGCTACAGGAATCCGGTGAGTGTGTGTAACCCCTTGATGGAAAGGTCATTCCATGGGCTACAACTTTCATGTTCAGTCTGCAACCCAGATAAGAGTGTATCATACATGAAATTGGCTACAAAGCCTGTTGCGTACAGAATACAATTTTTGCACGCTTAGTCTGACAGCCCCTTACTTCGATCAGACATTCCCGTGGCTACCAACTTCACCTGAAGGCGTGTAACCACTCGTCGAAAAGGTAATTACAAGGGCTATGACTCTCGTGTTTAGTCAGAAGCCCAGATATGAACATATCTTGCCTGAAAATAGCCAAGAAGGTTGCTGCATGCAGAACACAGATTTCTGCATGCATCTTGAGGTGAAATGAACGGCATCAGTTCATCTTCCTCCTCAAGCCGATCCTCCCAAATCAAAACCAGAAGTTCCTCCACCCTTATTCACCCTCTTAAGGTCATTCCTCTTCACGAAACCACCCCCATCATCACTTTGAAGGAAGGGGAGGTTGAAGATGACTAAACCTTAGAACATGAGTTCTAGCATAACCTCCTAGAAATCTTCATCTCACACAATCAAGACTCTTTTGAGTCGATATCTTGCCTAAGGATAACTACAGATCTAGCACCAAGGGAGAGGGGAGGAAGCTCACCTTATTTCCAGCAGTTCCACCATTTCTAGCCATGGATCTTGTCATTCTTCTTGTCGGCATCCCTTTTCCTTGGCGGAGGTGGTGATTCCTCTCAGAGTTTGGTTGTCTCCAGTAGTTCTTGCCTCCTCTAGAAGATATGTCTTATAAGAGAATAAAAATGGCTAGGGTTTCATTTAGCCCTTTTTATTTAGAGGTGACACGGGTAGGGACACGCCTGTGTCCTTACCCGTGTCCTGCTCGGGCGAAACAACGTCAACGGTTCAACTGCCGCTTCGTGCACATACACGGGTACTGACATGCCCGTGTCTGTACCCGTGTCAAGGTGACACGGGCGTGGTTCTACCCGTGTCTATACCCGTGTCTTGCTCTGGATATATTTCGTCGAGCTTGACTTGACGCACACGGGTAGGGACATGCCCGTGTCTCTACCCGTGTCCTTCTCGGGGCAATGACTGCTTAACTCTCAATTCCATGCCACTAACGCCATGCCACTCAACGCCATGGCACACGGGTAGGGACACGCCCGTGTCTCTACCCGTGTCATACCCAAAACAGACACTCAACGCCTTGCCAGTCAACGCCACGGCACACGGGTAGGGACACGCCCGTATCTTTACCCGTGTCCTTCTTGGGACAAGCCACTCAATGCCATTTTATTATCACTCAAAGCCACGGCACACGGGTAGGTACACACCCGTATCTCTACCCGTGTCCTTCTCGGGACAAGCCACTTAAGGCCATTTTCTTATCACTCAAAGCCATAGGCACTCAAAGCCACGGCACACGGGTAGGGACACGCCCGTGTCTATACCCGTGTCCTACTCAGGGCCAACATCATTTTTCCCCACGAGTGCGCGCCTGATCGCCTGAAATCTCTGAGCCTAAATCAGCTCTCCTGACTCAAAGCGCGCACAAGGGGCCTAGCGTGAATCGGGACGTTACACATATGACCGGGAATTCTCAGCTTTTTTCTTCTCTTACATTAAGTAACAACTTCCCTCCTATTCTTATTGTTGATGGTTCACCATCCCCGGTTCACAGGTCTGGCACTGTGAATGTTACTTCTTCTCTTCAGCTTCGAGACACTCTCTATGTTCCCAACTTTCCCTACCATCTTCTTTCTGTTACTGCTCTTTGTAAGCAGTTCGGCTGTGAAGCGATTTTTATTGCTTCTACTTGTGCCTTTCAGGTTCCTCAGTCCAAGGAGATGATAGCTACTATGAATGAGAGTGGTGGCTTGTTCTATCTTGATACTTCTTCTGCTTTCTCTGCCTCATCCTCCTTCAGTGGCATCTTTGACTTGGACATCCACCTCCTCGGATCCTCTATCAGCTACAACCTGATTTACCTCAGGGCGATTCTTCTCTTCATTATTAAGCTTATCAGTATGGGAAATATCATCGTTCTTCTTTTCCTGCCAGCACAGGACGCAGTTCTTCTCATCCGTTTGATATTGTCCAATCTGATATATGGAATCCTGCCCCTACACAAACTGTTGGTAGGGGTAGCTTATATTTTGTGACATTTATTGATGATTTTTCCCATTGTACAAGGCTATATTAACTGCGTGAATGTTCTGAACTTTATTCTATTTTCACTGCTTTTTATAATGAGATTCATACACAGTTTGCAACTTCTATTAAAATCCTTCGGTCTGATAATGCTATGGAGTACCTTAGTAATCAGTTTACGTCATTTTGTATTGATCGTGGTATTGTTCATCAAACCACTTGCCCTTATACGTCACAACAAAATGGTGTTGCGGAATAGAAGAATCGTCATCTGCTTTATATGGCTCGGAGCCTTCTTACTCAGATGCATCTTCCCAAGTCTTATTAGGGGCATGCAGTTCTTCTCTCTTGCTTTCTTATTAATCGTATTCTCTCCTCTGTTATCGGTGTAAAGACTCCCTTTTCTATCCTGCATCCTAATGCGAACCCTTTTCCTTTGCCTCCTCGTTTCTTTGGCTGCACTGTCTTTGTTCATTCTCCTTCTTCTACTCGTGACAAATTGTCCCCTCGCTAGGTTAAATGTATCTTTCTGGGCTATTGTCCAACTCAGAAAGGATATCGTTGTTATGATCCTATTCTCTGTCGGCAGTATATTTCTGCCGATGTCACTTTCTTTGAGACTGTTCCATTCTTTTCTCTGTCCTCCATTCTTCCTTCTCCTGATGTTTCAGTTCCCTCTCCTCTTATTTCTGCACCTTGTCCTGAGCCTACTATTTTTCCTTCTTATTCTAATGAATCTCCTGCTCTTCCTGCTTCCGTTGTTGAGCCGCTGCCCATGGTTCCAAGTTTTCATGCCTCTCCTTCGGATGGATCTACACAAGTAGACAGGGCTGACCCTGATCTTCCAATTACTCTTAGGAAAGGTGTTCGATCATGCACTCAGCATCCTCTTACTAGTGTAGTACCTTACACAAAACTGTCTCCTCAGGCGCAGAGTTTTTCTTTTGCCCTCTCGGCCAATGTTCTTCCTGCGTCTTATCATGATGCTCTGATTATTCCATATTGGAAAGCTATTATGGATGAGGAGATGAAAATTCTGACCAAATGGGGTACTTGGTCTCTTGTGCCTACTCTTCATGGTGCTTATGTGGTTGGCTGTCATTGGGTCTTTGTAATCAAGTACCTTCCTGATGGTACGGTTGATTGTTAGAAAGCCCGTCTAGTAGCCAAAGGATTTACGCAGACTTATGGTGTGGATTTCTTTGATACATTCTCTCCTGTTATCCGGATTACTACGATCTGCGTTCTCTTTTTCGTGGCTGTGAACAGAGATTGGGAAATGTCTCAGTTAGATGTCAAGAATGCCTTTCTTTATGGAGATTTTAACGAGACCGTTTATATGGAGCAACCTCCCGGGTATGTTGCTCAGGGGGAGTCTCAGGTGTGTAAGTTGAAGAAAGCCATCTATGGTCTTAAACAGAGTCTGAGAGCCTAGTTTGAAAAGTTTAATGAGGTTATTTATGTTATGGGATTTTTTCGGAGCTCTACAGATCACTCTTTATTTATTCGGAAAACCTCGTCTGGGCTAGTTATTCTTGTAGTGTTTGTGGATGATATACTTCTTATTAGGGATGATAAGAAAGGTGTTGATATGACGAAAAAGCATTTTCTCCAACAATTCTTTACGAAGGATATGGGGTCTCCTAAGTACTTTTTGGGGATTGAGTTATCTCGGAAACCTAGTTCTATCTTTCTTTCACAGAGGAAGTATGCTCTGGATCTTGTACAAGAGATAGGTCTTCTTGGAACTAAACCTGCCCGGTCTCCTATGGCTGTTGGAGATGACAAATGCTGGAGTGAGTCTTCTCCTCTTCTTGAAGATGTCAAGAGGTACAGACGTCTTGTTGGTAAACTCATCTATCTGACAGTTACTAGACCAGACATCTGTTATGTAGTTGGAAAAGTAAGTCAGTTTATGCAAGCTCCTAGGGGGTGTCATATGCAGTAAGCTTTTAAGATTCTTGAATACGTGAAAGGTGCACCAGGTAAAGGGCTCTTGTTCCTGAAAAGGGGACATTTAAAAGTAGAGGCTAATTCTGATGCGAGCTACGTAGATGATAATAGACACAAGAAGTTAACATCAGGTTTCTGCACTTTTGTTGGAGGAAATCTAGTCTGTTGGAAGAGCAAGAAGCAGGTTGTGGTTGCCAGATCAAGTGTGGAAGCCGAATATAGAAGCATGTCTTTGACCGCTTGTGAGCTGAAGTGGCTTCGAACTCTCTTACTGGATCTGGGAGAGTTTTATGATCACCCCATACCGATGTTCTGTGACAATAAAGCAGTTATATATATTTCGAAGAATCCGGTCTTTCATGAGAGAACGAAGCATATCGAGGCTGATTGCCACTTTATTAGAGAAGAGATTCTGAAGAATCAAATATGCACTTCTTTCGTTACTTCTGATAAAGAGCTGGCAGATAACTTCATGAAACCGGTTACTTCATTCACAGAGGTTTGTGTCAAGCTGGGCATGGTTGACAAATATACTCCAGGTTGAGGGGGAGTGTTGGAACTCAGTTCGGGCAGTTAGCCTAACTAGCCAATGCGGCCTGTCCAGCAAGTCTTCTAGCGGGTAGCCTCAGTGGGCTGCTGGAATGATCCAGTATATTGGAAATCAGTTTGGGAGGTTAGTCGAACTAGCCGCAACGTCCTGTCCTACTGGTCTTCTAGTGAATGTCCTCAGCGGACTGTTTGGATGATGTTTTTAGTAGAAGCCGCAGTGTTCTGTCCAGTGTGCGCCTCAGCGGTTAGGTGACAAGCCGTACCGGTCTTGTGAAGTCGTGAAGCACTGGTCCAAGGCTTATCCTCTCTGCGGTCTCGTGGCAACCCGCATTATGCGGTCAGAAGTCTTGTCGCAGCTTCAGTGTAATGGTTATCCGTACTAAGTATTGTTGGCTATCCGCAGGTGCGGCTTAGAGGTTAGTCTGGCAGTCTTTCTCTTGTGTCTGGAGGTTGTAATGTTATGGCTTGTATAGTGAGCGGTTTCTGTATGTCAAACCGCTCAGTCCGCCTGACTTGTATTTAGTGCCATATCATGTGTTGTATTCTCTCATCTCCCCCGTTTTCTATAAATAAGGGGGAACACCTATGTATTACTTACTTTTTTGGAGCAATAAATTTTGCGGTTATTTACCTCTTATTCGCATTTCTTCTCATATTTTTTACTGGGATCTCGGTGGATTTTAACCTGAGTTTGGTTTTTTGTATCCTGATTTCGACTTCTTTGTTGGATTCATAACACCGACATTTAGCTTTGGTGTGAATTTCATAGAAAACCGAGGTGATTTGGTCACCCTTGTCATTTGGGTTTTTTATCTCTAGTTATGATATTAATAATATTATATTATATATATACTTATAAAAAGAAACGCTATTCATCCAAAAGTATCTATTCGAGAGGGTCATAAGAGAGGTGGCGAGTTTATCATCGTGATCCTTCCGGAGGCCGTTTCGGGAGCTCCGGTGGGCGAAATCTTCAGCAGAGCATAGATCCGGAAAGCTCTCGCCGAGATCTACACGTTGATGGTAGGTGTTTTTGTTTTCGTGGACTTTTGTCTTGGGGAGTGTGACCCTAAACTTTCATTTTGTCCAATCTCTCTAGATTTTGTTGTCGCGTTTCTTTTTCAGCCGATCTATATCGTGGGGTGTTCAGAAGGTTGAGTCAAGGAGGTTTAAGGCAAGTGATGGTTTGCTCCCTTGCCTAGCTTCTTACAAATTCCTTATGTTTCATTCTCTAAATTTATGTCGATCTGTTGGTACCCTAGTTTGATTTGAGTTCAGTCCTCTCCTTTGTGCCCCTTGACCCAAGAAATATCTATGGTCAATGGTTAGAAGTCTAGCTGTAGAGTCCTCGCTTTTCCAAATTGAGAATTTGGTTAAGTAGTTTTTTCGTTCGACTATAGTCGAACGCCGTTCGACTATCGTCTATCGGCTGATCGACGATCGTCTATCAGTTGGTCGACGCTTTGTTCTGCGCTGATAGGTCGACTATCTGTTGATAGTTCGACTATCTGTTCTGCGCTGATAGTTCGACTATCTGTTGATAGTTCGACTATCTGTTCTGCGCTGATAGTTCGACTATCTGTTGATAGCTCGACTATCTGTTCTGCGCTGGTAGTTCGACTATCGGTTGATAGGTCGACTATCTGTTCTGCGCTGGTAGTTCGACTATCGGTTGATAGGTCGACTATCTGTTCTGCGCTGGTAGTTCGACTATCGGCTGATAGGTCGACTATCTGTTTTCTGAGGTAGGTCGACTATCTGCTTGATAGGTCGACTATCTCTGTGCGCTTGATAGCTCGACTATCTGTCCTAGATAGATCGACTATCTGATAGTTCGACTATCTGTCCTGATAGTTCGACTATCTGCTGCGGTAGCTCGACTATCTGTTTGATAGCTCGACTATCTGGATCGTTCGACTATCTGCCTGATAGTTCGACGATCTCCGTGCGTCGTTCGACGATCTTCGAAGGTCGTTCGACGTTTTCTGTCTGCCTTTGCATTTTGTATTTATTTATTATATTTATTTATTTAATACATTTTCTGGCACTCTATTTTAAGCTGTATGATAAAGTTTCCAGGCATTATTTGCTCTATTCTTATTGCCTGAGTTTAAATCTTTTAAGATAAAGTTGTTTGTCTTATTAGCTGTCTCTTTAAATTACTTTATCTGCTGACAGCCCTTTATAGCCGTTAGACTGAAAAGTCTTCTTTTGCTATAAAGAGATTGTTTCTGATGTGACTTTATTTAGTCCTTCTGTTATCTGATTTAAGCCTGCAGCTTCTTAGAAAGTGATTTATTCCCTTTATAGAATGTTTTGCTGCAGAGATATTTCTGTCTTCTTAATATTTACAGCCCAGGTCTCAAGGCTTAGAAGAAGACAAACAATTCAAATGGAAGAGAGCCGTTGCTTGCTGATAATATTTAAAGGACCCTTTGAAGAAGGATTGAAGCTAGTGTTACACACATATTCTCAAGCACTCAAGCCTTCATCAAGCTCAAGCTTCCTGCTCTCAGCAATCTCCATCTAACTGAGAAGTGTTAAGATCTTCATCTCTTCTTCACCTGAGTTCTCCTGCTTTCAGGAAGTTCAACTCAGAGTTTCTTTGAAGAAGAAGAAGAAGAAGATTGCTGCTTGAAGACTGTTTCTTTTTTATTGTTTACTTTCTTCCTGTAGCTTTTCCTTCAGAATTTTCTGAAGAGTTTTCTGCACTGAAGCAAGACTTCACCTGGACATCTTTGAGCCAGGGGGAGCCTTGATTCTTTAGAGCATTCTAGCTCAGTGCAAGCTTTTTGTGCTTCTCTAATCTATTGTAAAATAGAGAAGACATCTTAACCTTCTTCCCCCTCCTGTACAGGGTTATTACTCCATCAAAAGTATCCCTTGGTGGCAGGGCACCTGATCAAAAACCTGTGCGTGGTTTTTAGACACCTGATCAAAAGTCTAAAGGGTTTCTGAATCTACCTGAATCAGATTCTGTTGGTGGCAGGGCACCTGATCAAAAACCTGAGTGGATTCCTACCGTTTGGGTAGAAGAGTGGACGTACCCAAGTTGTTTGGGGAACCACTATAAATTTCCTTGTGTCGTCTGGATTCAACTGTTTAATTCCTGTACTGTGGCTGTGAATAGATATAACTAGGTTGCTAGTTGCTGTTTAGGTTTTCCAAGCTTTAACTGTAATTACAGTTAGCTTGTGTTTGTACACATCACTTGTGTTAGGCTTTAAGGTTAAATCAATATCTATAATCTTTTCATTCCGCACTTCACTCCAAGGGAGTTGGGTAGAATATTAAGTTTTGTCTGTGCAAAATTTGATAACTCTATTCACCCCCCCTCTAGAGTAGTATCTATCCCTTCACTTTCAATTGGTATCAGAGGGAGGTTGACTGACTGTATAGGCTAACACCTAAGTCACAAGATCCTGATAGATACCAAAAGCTTATAGATATTCACTATCATGGCCCAGTCTAAGGATTATTCTAGCACCAGACCTCCAGCATGCAACTTAGCAAAGTTTGGCATCTGGAAGGCAAGGATTAAATTATATATGAACTCTATTGATGAGAGTATTTTTGCTTCTATTTTGTCAGGTCCCCCAAGAGCACCTGCTGCAGCCACTGCCTCATCATCTGATATGAGTGCAGTGCCTCCTCCAGACTATAATGATGAATACAAGAAGGCCAAAATTGCTGATGCCAAGGCAATGAATATACTGGCTCAGACAATGTCTGATGAGGTGTTCCAGAAGGTGGCTGACTGCTCCTCAGCTAAGGCCATGTGGGACACACTGAACCAGATTGTAGCTGGTTCAGCTGATGAAAGGAAGGACAGGAGGTCCAACCTTATCTCACAGTATGAGAACTTCAAGAAAACTGATGCTGAATCAGTTGAAGCTATGTACACCAGGCTCAGCTCAATCATCAATGAGCTGAGGACCCTGGACAAGGACATATCATTGACAGAGGTCAATGATAAGATTCTTATGTGCTTCCCTAGCACATGGGATCTAAGAATCTGGCCCATCAAAGAAGCCAGAAGTACCAATGAGATCTCAACTGAAGCTCTCCTCGGCAAGCTCAAGTCTTTTGAGCAAGTGCTGAAGACCAGAGAAGCAGAAGCTGAAGCCAAGACCCCCACTCCAACAAGAAAAGAGCAATCTCTAGCTCTTAAGGCTGCAGATGTTTCTGAAGGCAGCCAATCCAATGAGGAACTTATGGCACTGTTTGCCAAGAGGTTTCTCAAGATGGGGAGAAAGGAGTTCAGAAAGAAGTCTTCACGCTATGAAGACAAACCAAGGTATGATCGATCTCCTGCTAAAGAAATTATTTGCTATGGTTGCAGGAAGCCTGGACACATTTTGCCAGAGTGTCCAGAGGAGAAGAACAAGGAAAAGAGAAAAGACAAAGAACAACACAGGAAGCACTCCAAGCCATCCTCCTACAAAAACAAGAAGAAGGAGAGAGGTTTCATTGCTGAAACCTGGAGTGATTCTGATGAAGAATCATCCTCATCAAGCTCCAGTGAAGATGAGGAAGAGAAGAAGGCCAAAGAAATTTGCCTAATGGCAATAGATGCCTGCAGCAACCACTCTGCTGCAGAGAGTTCTGATTCTGATGAAGAGATGCCTACTGAAGATGAGGTACTTTCATCTTATGATTTTACTTCAGAAGAATTTAAGTTAGAATTTAAATCTTTATGTTTAGATTTAATTAGTTCAGAAAAGGAGATAAAAGAACTTAGAAATAGGCTAGCTGACTCTGAATCAATAGCCTCTGAAAATATTAGGTTAAAGGAAGATCTCACTACTTGTAGTGAAGAAATTAAATTTCTTAAAATAGAATTAGCTAAGTCTAAGAGATTAGAAGAATCCCTTAATGGTAGAAGCCTTAAGCTGTTAGAAATTACCAGCATGACTAACACTAGGTCAGGTAATGATAAATTAGGCTTAGGAGCTTCTCCCAGTGAACCCCCAGTCCTCCTTAAAAATAACCTTTCAACTCCAGTGAACTTCATTTCAGCTAGTGGAAAGAAGAACACTGAGCAAGTAAACCTTGTAAATAAAACCCTAAATAAAGCTAAGAGAGAAAAGAGAAAGAAGTTTTTCAAAGAAATGCAAAGAGCGTCGAACGCCGCTCGACGATCGGTTGCTCCATGGTCGAACGAAGCTCGACGATCTGAGCGCCCATCGTCGAACGTCGATCGACGATTTCAACATGATTTTCAAATCATAATCAGTATCATAGAAACCTAAATGAAAATAGAAACCCTAGGTTTGTTGACCCATCATCTGCATGGAGAATCCCTCCTAGGAGATCTCACCCACTAGGTTATCACCCTCAGCCTGCATTCTCTTATATTTCCAGTTTTTCTTATGTGAAAAACAAGGGACCCAAGGTTACCTGGGTCCACTCTGTCTAAATAGTTGTTTTGCAGGTGAAGGCCTATCCAATCACTCAAAATAAGTGGTATTTGGATAGTGGATGCTCTAAGCATATGACAGGAAACAAAGAGCTTCTGTCAAAGTACAAAGCTAAGCTCGGCCCAAAGGTTATCTTTGGAGACTCCAGCTGTGGTCAGACAGAAGGATATGGCAAGATCACGATTGGAGCTGTTACATTCAAGAGAGTTGCTTATGTCAATGGACTGAAGCATAATCTGATTTCAGTTAGCCAGCTATGTGATGCTGGCTACCAGGTTTCTTTTTCTAACTCCTCTTGCAATATTACTTTAAATAATAATGTTGTTTTAATAGGTAATAGAATAGGCAATATATATTTAGTAGATTTTAATTCATCTCACTCTGAAATCTGCCTGTTTAATGAATTAACCCTTAATAATAATTCTTTATGGCATAAAAGGCTTAGTCATGTAAACCTCAAGAATATATCTAGGTTATCTAAGCACAACCTTGTTAGAGGTTTACCTTCTTGCCCCTACAAGAAGGAGAGTCTATGCAAGGCTTGTCAGCTAGGCAAGCAAACCAAGAATTCATTTAAATCTGTTAATAAAAGTGATTCTCCTAGAATCCTGTATTTATTACATTTGGACCTTTTTGGCCCAATAAATGTACAGAGTTTAGGAGGGAAGTATTACACATTAGTAATTGTAGATGACTTCTCTAGGTTCAGTTGGGTTTTCTTTTTGAGAACTAAGTCTGATAACTTCAAAGCCCTTACAGACTTTCTACTTTGTGTGCAGACTGAGTACTCTACTCATGTGGCCTTGATCAGAAGTGATCATGGTACTGAGTTTGACTCTCTTCTCATGCAAGAATTCTGTGAGAGAGAAGGTATCAAACATAGCTTCTCAGCTCCTAGAACTCCCCAACAAAATGGGGTAGTTGAAAGGAAGAATAGAACACTAATTGAAGCTGCTAGTACATTGTTGGCAGATGCTAACATGCCTCTATCCTATTGGGCAGAAGCTGTTAGTACAGCTAACTATGTCTTGAATAGAAGTTTGATACACAAACTTAAGTGTAAAACTCCTTATGAGTTGCTTAAAGGAAAGAAACCAAAAATTAATTACTTTAGAGTTTTTGGCTGTATTGTTTATATTCATAACAATAATAAAGAATATATTAGAAAATTTGAAGCAAAAGCTTCAATGGGAATTATGCTTGGATATTCCCAAGTAAGCAAAGCTTATAGGGTTTATAACAAATCAACCTGTAAGATAGAAGAATCTGTGCATGTATCATTTGATGAGCATCAGATGTTTTACAAGGAGAAAGAAAATTCTCCTTCCTCCAGTTCTTTGCAGGTACCTGATGCCCCTCAAGAAATTCTCCAACTATCAACTCTTCAGATCACTGAATCAGACAGTGATGAAGACATTGCTGAAGCTGTTGAAGCTGTTGCTGTACCACCAACAGTAGATCAAATTCCTCCTGAGGAATTAATCCCAACTGTTGCTGAAGATCACATCCCACCTGCTGATATTGTCACACTTAGAGATCACCCCACATCTCAAGTGATTGGAGACATATCAGCTGGTGTGCAAACAAGACACCAATTAAGACAGGATGTGATGCATGCTTGTTTCCTCTCACAGGTTGAGCCCCTCACCTTTAAAGATGCAGAGCTAGATCCCCACTGGATCATTGCAATGCAAGAGGAACTCAATCAGTTTGAGAGATGTAAAGTTTGGACTTTGGTTCCAAGACCTAAAGGCCAACTGATCATAGGCACCAAGTGGGTGTATAGAAACAAGTTAGATGCAAATGGAATAATAGTAAGGAATAAAGCTAGGCTTGTAGCTCAGGGCTACAGACAGGAGGAAGGTATAGACTATGACCAAACCTTTGCTCCTGTTGCAAGGCTAGAAGCAATAAGGATCTTCTTGGCCTATGCAGCCTACATGAAGTTTAAGGTGTTCCAAATGGATGTCAAAAGTGCATTCCTAAATGGTGAGCTTAAGGAAGAGGTGTTTGTTGAACAACCACCAGGGTTTGTTTCTTCAACTCAGCCTTCTCATGTTTTTAAGTTGCAGAAAGCTCTTTATGGACTAAAGCAAGCTCCTAGGGCCTGGTATGAGACCTTAGCTAGTTTCCTGTTAGAGCACAACTTCACTAGGGGAGTAGTTGATAGAACCCTTTTCGTCAAGCATCACAAGGACACAATCCTGTTAGTTCAGGTGTATGTAGATGATATTATCTTTGGCTCCACTGATCCCAAACTGTGCAAAAAGTTTTCCAACTTGATGCATTCTAAGTTTGAGATGAGTAGCATGGGTGTGCTGTCTTACTTTCTTGGTCTCCAAGTTAAGCAAGATGCTGATGGTATCTTCATCTCCCAATCCAAATATGCCAAGGAATTGGTAAAGAAATTTGGGATGGCTGATGCTTCAGCAATGCCTACACCCATGGCTACTAATGTAGTTATTGATTCTGATGATCACGGCAAGCCAGTTGATCAAAAGAATTATAGGGCCATTGTTGGTTCCCTATTATATCTAACTGCAAGTAGGCCAGATATAATGTTTGCTACATGCCTTTGTGCTAGATTCCAGGTCAACCCCAAGGAATCTCATCTGATTCTTCTAAAGAGAATCCTGAGATACCTGAAAGGATGTCCAAATCTAGGACTTTGGTACCCAGCTGAGTCAGAGTTTGAATTAATTGGATATTCTGATTCTGACTATGCTGGTTGCAGAGTTGACAGGAAGAGCACCTCAGGAACTTGCCAGTTCCTGGGAGAGAGATTGGTCTCTTGGTTCTGTAAGAAGCAGGCTTCTGTCTCAACTTCAACTGCAGAGGCTGAATATATAGCAGCTGCCAGTTGTTGTTCACAGATCCTGTGGATTCAAAACCAGCTTGTGGATTATGGTTACTCACACAAGAACACCAAGATCATGTGTGATAGTACCAGTGCTATTTCTATTGCACAAAATCCAGTGCACCACTCTAGAACGAAGCACATTGAGATTAGGCACCATTTCCTGAGAGATTGTGTGGAAAAGAACAAGATCTGTCTTGAGTTCATATCCACTGAGTTTCAGAGAGGTGATATATTCACCAAGCCTTTAGATGAACAGAAGCATCTGTTCTTTTTAGTCCAACTAGGCATGATCAATGGACGAGACTAAGTGTGACGATATCTGCCTATGTTGAGGTCTGCTTGAAGATCGTCGAACGATGATCGAAGATCGTCGAACGGATTGAGCCTATCGTCGACCTCTGGTTAATGATAGCTTATCTGTTTGAAGATCGTCGATCGACGTTCGACCATCGTCGAACAGGCTGAGCTTATCGTCGATCTCTACTCGACGACAGCTTGTTGCTTGTGAAGCCAGAATTAGCCGAACGATGGTTCGACTATTCTGCTTCTGAGCCGATCGTCGAACGGCCGTTCGACTATCGGTTCAAGATCTTTTTAATAGATCGACTATTTCCGGTCCAATATAAAGCCGATAGTCGACCTAGGTTAAAAGATCGTGTGCTTTATCGTCGACGGAGCGTGCCCTTTCGCATTCTGCTTTCCCGCTTGCGATTTTCTGGCGCTTCGTCTTTCTCGTTCTCTCTCCAGCTTTCTCGTGCTTTCTCCGGCGAATCCATGGCGATTTCCCCAGCTGTTCTAGCCGTAGTAAAGTTTGATGCCGGATTCAGTGTGGATTTCGAAGCTTTCAGCAGTTGCGATGCCGGAATCGTGGAAGTTCTCCAGCTCTGCAGGGATCAAGGTTTAGAGAAGCTGATGTCTGAAAGGATCAAGATCAACATTCCAGAAATAAAAGAATGGGCTTTCACGTCGTCTTCCACAGACGAATCGATGATCGGTACCATCGGCGGAGTAGAAGTTATCCTGACTCCGGCCGTTCTTTCTGATGTTTTTGGTTTAGTTATTGGTGACGAAGATTATGAGCAAGATGCTCAGGAGTTCGGAAGGATGCTTGTTGAGCTGGGACATGCGAGGGCATTCCCACCAAGCTGCTCAAGGTAAACTTCCCCTTCAAGATCAAGTTCCTCGCTGAGGTAGTCGGAAAAGTGCTCCTAGGGAAGCACTCTGCCCATGATAACATAACAAGACAGCAATTCGCACTTATGTGTGCAATTGTTAATCGAAAGAGGATCGATTGGGCTGCTGTTCTGTTTGATTTAATCAGGAAGAAGACAGGAAAGAAGGAAGTCACCCTGGGAAGGGTTATTGGAATTTTTCTTAAGGAGAAATTCCCCCAGCTGCTGAGTTCTGCCGCAACTACAATCAACGCCAGCAAGAAGATGGATCCCCACTTGTTCTCTAAGTGGAAGAGGACGTTTGTGAAATCTGCTCCAGCCACATCTGAGGACACAAGGACTGCATCAGTCGCTCCTCAACCTGTTGAAGCTGGCTCAGCTATTCCTTCCTCCTCCTCTGTTTTGCCGTCTACCTCAGTTGAAGTACCATCAACTTCAGCTGAGGTACAACCTTCTTCTTCTGCTGCACCTGAAACAACTATGGTTGTTCCTCTGTCTCCTCCAGCCTCTCCTCTACCTGCTCATCTGGCTAGGATATCTGCTCCTAGCTTTGATTTGTTAGGATCAGAGAGATTCCCTACTCCTCCTGTATCTCCAATTCATTCCCCAATAAACTCTCCTGCTCCATCACCTGCTCCATCTCCTGCTCGATCCCCTGTTCACACCATCCTCCATCCCAGCACATCTACCATATCTGCTGCAGCTCCATCCACCTCTCATCCATCATCTTTTGAAATCACTCCTGATTTCATCTCGCGCATTGTGGAGCTGATTACCCCATCAATCAAAACCATGATTGAAGAGGCAATCGCTCCCCTTGCTGCCTCCATTGATCTATTATCTGCTTCCATCAAATCCCTCTCCAAATCAGCTGAGCCATCTTCCTCTAGGGGCCTGGTTTCAGTACCCACTGAAATCAGGCAGGGGGAGATGTTCAATGAAGATGTCTCAGGCCTTCCTGCCTCTCCTCCAGTTGTGAAAGATTCAGTCTTGTCTGCCCAGCCAGAATCTGCTCAAGTTGAGCCAGAAGAAGTTCCAGATGTTGTTATGACTGTTCAGGAAGAGACAGCTCCTGCTGAGGAAGAGTTTGTTCCAGCTGAGGAAGTGGTAACTCCAGCTGAGGAAGAGATTGCTCCAGTTGAGCAAGTTGTAGCTCCAGTTTTGACTGAGAAGGAAATAGCAGATGGAATCCTGCTATCAGAAATTGCAGTGAAAGTATGCTTAGAAGATCTAACTCTCCTATGATTGCCAGATTCCTGGAAGGAATCATAACTTCTTATCTGAATGAATCATGGGAAATGGTTAAATATGAAGGTAACTCTTTCATTCGTTTTGTTGATGAGTCTATTAATTTGATAGTCTGTGAATACCTTGAAGGAATGATTCAAGCTTATTTAGCAGATATGTATTCATAATTTTACAGATATTATTAAAGAAGATTTAACTGCTCAAATCATAGCAGTAGTTTCTGAGGCTGACCCAAGTATTCCTGCTACTCAAGTAGACCCTGAGTTGGAATCCTTCTTAGATAATAAAGAAGATGAGTCTGAGAAAGAGGAAGTCAAAGTTGACTCTTCTGTTCTGAGTTTGGAAGAAGCTCAAGCAAGAGCAGCATGGAATTTAAGAGTTCAATCCTTAAAAGAGAAAGAGAAAGATTTGCAATGTGAAAAGTCATCCATCTGGGATGACTCTCCAGGTTTAGATTTAGACTCCCTTCTGGCTATGGATGCCATGGAAGAAGAAAAAGAAAAGTCTGCCTCAAAGCTTAAAGAAAAGGCTGTCTCAGAAGCCTATGATCCCTATGAGAACCCTCCATCATCCCATTCTGATGATGATGATGATTCAGATGTTTCTGAAAAGTCAAAGAAAAAGAAATCTGCTGCAAAGAAAAGAAAAGCTGCTCCTCCTCCACCTCCAAATAAGGATAATGACATTCCCTATTATATTTTGAAGGGCATTGACCCCAAATCCAAGGATTTTAAGCATTGGATGTGGTTTTCGAAAAATCAGCAAAAAGAAAGGAAGAGAACTAAGAGGTATGACAGTCCAGTCTCCAGATGGACTCCCAAAGGTCCTCCTCCACCTCCAGGTGCAGGAGCCTCTGGGAATCTACCTGCTAATCAATCTGCCGCCTATGGAAAATCTGCGTCTGCTCAGCCCCAACCAAGACAAGGTCATCAAAGTTCTCAAGGCAAATCATCTTATGGTTCTCAAAGACAAGTGAAGGAGGTTGTGGCCCAAAGACCAACTTTTTCTCCACCTCCTTCTCCAGTTCAATCTGAGAAAAGTGTTTCGAAAGGTAAATAGTTTACAGTGTTTTAAAACCTTCTAGCAAGTCCCTTTTGCTAAGTTTATTCTAATGTCTTATCTAGATAAAATAGCTGATGCTGCTTCTCCAGAGCCCGTATATGAAAATCCTGAGCTCGATCCTAATTTTAGGATGGCTCGCTTTCAAGAGCTTGTAGGAGCAGCCCAAATAAGAAAAGCAAGAGCTGAAGGTAAAGATACGACTGGTTTCACTACCATGTCAACCTACAGAAAGAAAGAATTTGAAAAATTCCAAGTCAATCCTGAGATATTTGATCCAGCAAAGTACATGGAAAAACATCCTGAAGCTGTTGTCCCCAGAGCTACAGAACTAAAGATCCTTGGAGTGCAGGATTTAAAGATGTCAAAGAAGGAATCAGATGACCCTCTTCGAAAAATTTCTTTTGTCTCTAGTTCTTCTGATCCATTACCTGACCCTAAAGATTCTTAATAGTTTGGTTAAACTGCTGTGATATACTTGATTATTTGTTTATCTGATTGATAATCTGCCAGTTTATTGATTAACTATTTGATGATTTATTTTGTTTGTTTTATTGCTAGCTGTTTTAGTTTTTGAGAGACTTAACTCAAATAGGGGGAGATTGTTGGTACCCTAGTTTGATTTGAGTTCAGTCCTCTCCTTTGTGCCCCTTGACCCAAGAAATATCTATGGTCAATGGTTAGAAGTCTAGCTGTAGAGTCCTCGCTTTTCCAAATTGAGAATTTGGTTAAGTAGTTTTTTCGTTCGACTATAGTCGAACGCCGTTCGACTATCGTCTATCGGCTGATCGACGATCGTCTATCAGTTGGTCGACGCTTTGTTCTGCGCTGATAGGTCGACTATCTGTTGATAGTTCGACTATCTGTTCTGCGCTGATAGTTCGACTATCTGTTGATAGTTCGACTATCTGTTCTGCGCTGATAGTTCGACTATCTGTTGATAGCTCGACTATCTGTTCTGCGCTGGTAGTTCGACTATCGGTTGATAGGTCGACTATCTGTTCTGCGCTGGTAGTTCGACTATCGGTTGATAGGTCGACTATCTGTTCTGCGCTAGTAGTTCGACTATCGGCTGATAGGTCGACTATCTGTTTTCTGAGGTAGGTCGACTATCTGCTTGATAGGTCGACTATCTCTGTGCGCTTGATAGCTCGACTATCTGTCCTAGATAGATCGACTATCTGATAGTTCGACTATCTGTCCTGATAGTTCGACTATCTGCTGCGGTAGCTCGACTATCTGTTTGATAGCTCGACTATCTGGATCGTTCGACTATCTGCCCGATAGTTCGACGATCTCCGTGCGTCGTTCGACGATCTTCGAAGGTCGTTCGACGTTTTCTGTCTGCCTTTGCATTTTGTATTTATTTATTATATTTATTTATTTAATACATTTTCTGGCACTCTATTTTAAGCTGTATGATAAAGTTTCCAGGCATTATTTGCTCTATTCTTATTGCCTGAGTTTAAATCTTTTAAGATAAAGTTGTTTGTCTTATTAGCTGTCTCTTTAAATTACTTTATCTGCTGACAGCCCTTTATAGCCGTTAGACTGAAAAGTCTTCTTTTGCTATAAAGAGATTGTTTCTGATGTGACTTTATTTAGTCCTTCTGTTATCTGATTTAAGCCTGCAGCTTCTTAGAAAGTGATTTATTCCCTTTATAGAATGTTTTGCTGCAGAGATATTTCTGTCTTCTTGATATTTACAGCCCAGGTCTCAAGGCTTAGAAGAAGACAAACAATTCAAATGGAAGAGAGCCGTTGCTTGCTGATAATATTTAAAGGACCCTTTGAAGAAGGATTGAAGCTAGTGTTACACACATATTCTCAAGCACTCAAGCCTTCATCAAGCTCAAGCTTCCTGCTCTCAGAAATCTCCATCTAACTGAGAAGTGTTAAGATCTTCATCTCTTCTTCACCTGAGTTCTCCTGCTTTCAGGAAGTTCAACTCAGAGTTTCTTTGAAGAAGAAGAAGAAGAAGATTGCTGCTTGAAGACTGTTTCTTTTTATTGTTTACTTTCTTCCTGTAGCTTTTCCTTCAGAATTTTCTGAAGAGTTTTCTGCACTGAAGCAAGACTTCACCTGGACATCTTTGAGCCAGGGGGAGCCTTGATTCTTTAGAGCATTCTAGCTCAGTGCAAGCTTTTTGTGCTTCTCTAATCTATTGTAAAATAGAGAAGACATCTTAACCTTCTTCCCCCTCCTGTACAGGGTTATTACTCCCTTCAAAAGTATCCCTTGGTGGCAGGGCACCTGATCAAAAACCTGTGCGTGGTTTTTAGACACCTGATCAAAAGTCTAAAGGGTTTCTGAATCTACCTGAATCAGATTCTGTTGGTGGCAGGGCACCTGATCAAAAACCTGAGTGGATTCCTACCGTTTGGGTAGAAGAGTGGACGTACCCAAGTTGTTTGGGGAACCACTATAAATTTCCTTGTGTCGTCTGGATTCAACTGTTTAATTCCTGTACTGTGGCTGTGAATAGATATAACTAGGTTGCTAGTTGCTGTTTAGGTTTTCCAAGCTTTAACTGTAATTACAGTTAGCTTGTGTTTGTACACATCACTTGTGTTAGGCTTTAAGGTTAAATCAATATCTATAATCTTTTCATTCCGCACTTCACTCCAAGGGAGTTGGGT
This sequence comes from Platanthera zijinensis, assembly GCA_039513925.1. NCBI lineage: Eukaryota > Viridiplantae > Streptophyta > Magnoliopsida > Asparagales > Orchidaceae > Platanthera > Platanthera zijinensis. The sequence continues at coordinate 51,087,657 of CM077098.1, read as the reverse complement.
AGAATATTAAGTTTTGTCTGTGCAAAATTTGATAACTCTATTCACCCCCCCCCCCCTCTAGAGTAGTATCTATCCCTTCACTTTCACGATCCTACTGTTAGTTTTTTATATATAGTTTTTTTATACTTCAAGGTCACCTATTTTGTCTACTACTAGTTTTACCTTATTCAAAATAGCAGTAGATTGCCTTTTCTTCTTATTGTGTTGTAGTGGGGTTCTTTTATCTATGTTTGGACTCCTTCCTTGTCTGCCTCACCTTTCTTTCATTTTCTGGAACTTATTTATGGTCTAGGTTTAACTGTTGTCAAAATTTATAAGTCTAATAACCTTTGTTTAGATAGGATAGTTTCTGGAGTGATTATACCTTGGAATCGAGTTTGTTGAGTGAAACAGTGTTGCTGTCGAGTGCGTCGAGTGATTCCAGTTAGGAGTCGTGTGAATCAGTCTTTTAAGTCAAATTCGTTGAGTGTGTCAAGTGATTATACCTTGGCGTCGAGTTCGTTGAGTGAATCAGTCTTTGAGTCAAATTCGTCTAGTGCGTCGAGTGATTATACCTTGGCGCCGAGTTCGTTGAGTGAATCTGTCTTGGAGTCAAATTCATCGAGTGATGCCTTTGGCATCGAGTGCGTCGAGTGATTCCAGTTAGGCGTCGAGTGAATCCGTCTTTGAGTAAAAAGTGTTGAGTGGAGTCAAAAGGAATTGAGTGGAGCAGAAAAGCATCGAGTGACTTTGGATTCATCGAGTATTCTCGACGAATTGGAGTGGACTTAGAATTTTTTCGTCAGATGAACTCCAATTTTTTGAGTATACCTTTAGAGATTTTCTTGACTTTCTTACTTTGTGTCGTTATGGAAATTTGATACTAAGTCTTGTGTTTTGCTTTTGTTATCAGCACTTTTGGAAGTTCATTTATGGACTGGGGTTGGCAGTGGATAAAGGACCACCATCTCAGTGTCATCTTGTGAATCATTACACCGGGTTATTTTTTTGACTGTTGGGTTGTGTTGAAAAATATGTGAAAGTGAGGGATAGATCTTATGTTTACTCTAGAGGAGGGGTGATTAGGGTATTAAAAATTTATTCACGTATTTTTATAGCAGATTAAAATATGGTGATATATATATATATATAAACAGAGAATATCACATCACACAAGCAAAGAAATAAAAAAACACAGAAGACACAAGGATTATAGTGGTTCCCCAATAAACCTGGGTACATTCACTCTTCTACCACCCTGATAGGAATCCACTACAGGTTTTTGATCAGGTGCCCTTGATAATACATTTTGTAGCCTAAACTATTAACATATTTTCTACTTTTGAAGGCGTTAATCGTGTCTTATTAGCATAATTTTTATCTTTCTTATGTAAATATTATTGCCACTAACAATTTCTTGTCATTTTGTAGGTTTCCAGAATATTGTCCAAAAATGACCTGACACGCCCCCCTGTCACGCCCTCCCTAGGCGTTTCACAGGTCACGTCACCCAATCCCGATGAAGCTTCCTGAAAGAGAACAAATAACAGGAAAAACGGCTGTCATGCCCCCCTGACACGCCCTCCCCGGGCATGTCCCAAGGCGTGATACGGGGCGTGTCATCATATGCCCTAAGTCTGTTGTCGTATTAAATGCATTTTCGCCTCCGCACGCCAATTGTACCTATCACGCCCCCCATAACGTGCGTGACCCAGGGCGTGTTCTCCCCCTTTTCCAAGACTGACGGATTTCCGACCAATGATTTCGATGCGAAGTATGTATAACGCCCCCTTACACAGGCGTGACTCAAGGCGTGGAAGCCATTGTATAGAAGCAATCATCCTTCCCGCCAGAATCCAGAACCTGAGGTCAACCCCGTACGTATCACGCCCCCTGACACGCCCTCCCCGGGCGTGACCTAGAACATGACTAACCCAAGAATTTTTCCTATAAATTCAGATGTCCCCCTTCCATTTCAAAAAAGTTTGGGTTGAGAGGGGGAGGTGCTTCCCCTTTGTTCCTTGGTCTTTTAGTGTTTTTTTCATGCTTTCTTCCCTCTCTCTCTTTCTTATTTTGTATTTTTATTAACCCTAGCCTAGTGTAATCTTTTATAATAGCTTTGTAATTCCTCTAGTTGCTAATTGTAGGGCTAGAATAGGATTTTTATTCCATGCAATTGTAATCTTTCATTTCAAGTGTAGTTCTCTTTCTTCATTAATATAAGTGCTCCTTGTTTACTTTGTGTTATTATGCTTTACTACTCATCCCCCCTCCTCCACTTCACAATGATTAACTAATCCTCCTTGTACTCGATCTTGATGATCTGAGGTTCGAGTGATTAAGTTATGATGCTTTGAATCTACCTTTTCTTTTTAGGGTTTGACCTTGGATTGCTCTTAATTTTTCTCGTTTTGAATTATATTGGCGATATATAATTTCCAATATAGCTTTCAATCTTGGCTAGCTGATAGGCCAATAGTTTGAAGTGAGCATTCAAGAGTAAAGAGAGTTCTACGCACCCCTCGAGAGAGGCAGACGTCCAAATCTCCCGGATTGGAGTAAAATCCAATAGTGGGGTTCACCGCATAAAGCGAGCTTTAGGCCTCCGATTTAGACGAGAGACGGTCGGAACTTCCTAAACTCAGTTGGGCATGACTTCGAGAGAAGCGTGATCAAGCCTTAGGAACCTCCACCATCAAGTACCTTTACCCTATTAAGCTTAGGTTTATTTATCATCTTTTAAATCGACTTTAGCCGAGGTGATTCTCGATCGAGTGCATTTCCATTTCATGGTTCAATCCTTTTTCGTGATCGCTTATTTTATGCTTTCTAATTAACTGCAATTAGTTCTCATTTTAGCGTAATATTTCCTTTCTTTAGTGCGTTTAGATTTCTCTTCAACCCTAAAGCTTTTCATCGATAAAATAATAGTCTTTGTGTGAGTAAGTGTACTCAACAGTTCCTAGATTTCAATACGACACTTGTGTCCCCTCACTAAAGTTCGATAGGTATACTTTCCTAATTGGATTGCTAGTTCGACTCTCTTTTCTGAAGCGGAAAGCGATCACCAAGTTTTTGGCGCTGTTACCGGGGAGCAACTTTTGTTGATATATCGAAAACACGAACCTATTACTTTTATCATTTCTCTTTCTCATCCTCCTTCAAAAAAATTAAAATTCAAAAAAAAATTATTATCGCTCTTTATAAAAACCCACTTCACAATTTTTCTACGCCACCTAATTCTCTCGAAAAGGGCAAAGGTCTTTAAGTGTCACTATCTTGTCTAGTACCTTGCGAACCCTTCATTGGGTAGCCCTTGGGAAGTTCGGGAGTTAAAACATAAAAAAAAATCTATTTCAAAAAAATATTTTAGTTTCTCTTTTCTTTTTTCTAGTTTATTTATTTCTCTTTCTTCTCTTCTCTTCTTTTAATGCATGACCCGCGGGAGTCTGTCGGTTATTTTGGACTTGGACCACGAAATTGAGCGTACTCTTCGGAGAAGATCGCGATTTCAAGGCCCTACTCTCCAAGTACTGATTGAGGACTCTGAGTCATTCTCACTTTAAGAATGGAAGAACCCCACGTGGAGGAGGTCGTGCATAGGCCTATGTCCTATTATGCACGACCGAATCTAGAGGGAACAAAATCTATTATAGTGCGCCCTACTATAGCTAATAATAACTTTGAACTGAAGCCTAGCATAATTCAAATGGTGCAGTAGTATGTGCAATATGACGGACTTCAAGATGAAGATCTGAACGCACATATAGCAAGCTTTCTTGATATTTGTGAAACCTTCAAGATTAATTGTGTTACAAATGATTCTATTAGGCTAAGATTATTTTCTTTTTCTCTTAGAACTATGGCTAAGTAGTGGTTGAACACTCTACCTAAAAAAAGCATCACAACCAGGGATCAATTAACTGAAAAAATTCTTGCGAAGTATTTTCCGTCAGCTAAAACTGCAAAACTTAGGAACGACGTTTCTGCTTTTGGACAAATAGACTCTAAAACCTTATATGAAACTTAGGAAAGTTTTAAAGAATTATTAAGATGATGCCCACATCACGCGCTGCCCTTATGGTTACAAGTGCTGACGTTTTATAACACGCTAAATCAAAATACAAAGCAAATGATAGACGTAGCTTCTGACAGTACTTTAAACCATAAGACCCCAGAAGCAGCTCTTGAGCTTTTCGAGGACATTGCCATGAACACTTATCAGTGGAATGTGCCTAGGTCTCGCATTAACAAACCTTCAAGTATCTTTGAAATGGACAACGTCTCCCAGCTCGCTCTGCAAGTTGAAATATTAAGCAAAATAATTACGGAGATGACTGTTGCCTCTGCCCATCAGGTATGGGAATCTGCAACTCCTGCTCCTGAACAAGTAGAATATGTTAATAATATGCCTAGAAATGATTTTAATAATTTTTCTGCTGCGATGTTTCATGCTCCTGGTTTTACTTTTCCGAAAATTTAAAATCCTACTTTAAGAAATCACCTGAATTTTTTGTGGAGTAATCCCTCGAACGCAATGCCCCCGCCACCACGAAATGATTTTTCTAGACCACCACCACCTCTTCAAAACTATCCAAAACTTCCAAGCTTGGAGGATTTACTTTCTAAATATATAACCACAAATGACTCTACTATAAGAACCTTAACCTGAAGCGTTAAAAGTCTAGATAATCAAGTAGGACAGCTCACAAAAATAATTTCTGAGCGATCTGTCGGGTCTCTTCCTTCCAATACCAAGCCCAACCCGAGAGAGCAAGCGAAAGATATAACTCTTCATAGTGGGAACCAAGTTTTCGGTAGGGTTAGTGAATAGCCCGAGGCAAGCTCCGCCCCCGTTTTAAAAATTCCACCCTCTGCTGAAGAAGTTACCACCCCAATTTTAGAAAAAGACCTCACTCCACCACCCATATTCAAAAATAATCCAACCCCGTCATACCCTTCTGAACTTAATAAGAAACGTAAGGATGATCAGTACTCCCACTTCTTAGAAATGTTCAAGCAAATCCACATAAATCTGCCCTTCCACGAAGCGATCTCCCAGATGTCGAAGTATGCTAAGTACCTTTATGACCTCCTGACTAACAAAAAGAAGTTAGAGAACCTTTTGCATGTCACGTTAAATGTCAAGTGCTCTGCGGTCTTGACAAACGGTTTACCAAAGAAAATCAGTGACCCGGGTAGTTTTTCTATTATGTATGTCTTTGGTGATCTTTTTGTCAAGAACACATTGGCCAACTTAGGTGCGAGTATAAACTTGATGCCCCTCTCGTTGTTTAAGAAGTTAGGAAATGGTAGCCTCAACCCAACATGCATGAGTATCCAGCTCGCTGACAGTTAAGTCAAATACCCATTAGGAATCATGGAGGATGTCTTAGTTAAAGTCGACATGTTCATCTTCCTGGTGGACTTCATCATATTGGACATTGAAGAAGACGTCGAGGTTCCCCTGTTCCTTGGCCGACCCTTCCTTGCCACCTCACGAGCTATCATTGATGTAAGCAATGGTAAGCTCTTCCTTTGAGTAGGCGATGATTAAGTGACTTTCTCTATCACCCCCTCGATGAAGAACACACTCGCAAATGGCGACTCATGATTTTTTGTAGATGCCCTAAGTGAAGAATCCTCCTATTACCTCTCTAAATTTGAAAAAGAATTTTACGATTTTTGTTCCCCCTCTACTCTTCCAACTGAATCGATGCACCTAAGTGAAGAATCCTCTTACTGCCTCTCTAAATTTGAAAAAGAATTTTCTGATTTTTGTTCCCCCTCTACTCTTCCAACTGAATCGATGCACCTAAGTGAAGAATCCTCCTATTGCCTCTCTGAATTTGAAAAATAATTTTCTGATTTTTGTTCCTCCTCTACTCTTCAAACTGAATCGATGCAAGAAGCCGACATGGCCTCTATCCCCACCTCTTTTAATTTTTCGTTTAAAAAAGTCTACGAAGATATTGTATTTGAAAAAGAAAGAATTTATAAAACCTCGTATGAAGAACCCCCTACCCTAGAATTAAAAGAACTTCCTGAACATCTTAGGTATGCCTTCTTAGAAAAAGATTCCAAGTTACCAGTAATAGTTTCGGCCTACCTCACGGATGCGCAAAATGATAAACTTCTTTTAGTTTTACCTAAACATCGTCGAGTTATTGCCTGGCAAATTTCTTATATCAAGGGCATAAGCCCATCTTTTTGTACACACAAAATCTTAATGGAAGATAATTCGTGTAACTCCATACAACCTCAGTGTCATAAAAACCCAAACATGAAAGAAATAGTTAAGGGCGAGGTTATGAATTGTTTGATACAGGAATTATCTATCATATATCTGATAGTAAGTGGGTTAGCCCAGTCCAGGTAGTGCCGAAGAAGGGAGGGATAATGGTAGTTAGTAATGAGAATAATGAATTAATCCCGACACGGACGGTGACCGGGTGGCGAATGTGTATAGATTATCGTAAGTTTAATGATGCCACCCGCAAGGATAATTTTCCCTTGCCGTTCTTCGATCAAATTTTAGAACGATTATCCAGCCATAACTTTCATTGTTTTCTCAATGGCCTCTCGGGGTATTTTCAAATCCCCATCTCCCCCGAGGACCAGGAGAAAACTACGTTTACTTGTCCCTTCGGCACCTTCGCTTACCGAAGAATGTCGTTTGGAATGTACAATGCGCCAGCTATATTTCCAGCGATGTATGCTTGCTATCTTTGACAAGTACGTAGAAAGCATTATGGAGGTATTCGTGGATGATTTCTCCGTGTTTGGTGACTCTATCGATAGTTTTTTAGAAAAAATTGAAAAATTCTTAGAACGCTGCGAAGAAACTAACCTTGCCCTAAATTGGGAAAAATGTCATTTTATGGTGAGGAATGGGTTAGTTTTGGGTCATAAAATTTCTGCGAGAGGAATTGAGGTAGATATTGTCAAGATAGAAGTTATCAAGAAGCTGCCGCCGCATATGAACATAAAAGCTATAAGAAGTTTCCTAGGCCATTTTGGTTTCTATCGCCGCTTCATAAAGGACTTCTCCAAGATCACCAAGCCCCTTACCCATCTCTTAGAAAAAGACGCCCCATTTATTTTTGATGACCTTTGCCTAACTGCTTTTAATTTAATAAAAGAAAAATTAATTAATGCCCCAATTATGATTGCTCTAGTGTGGGACCTTCCCTTTTAGATAATGTGCGATGCGAGTAATTTCGCGGTGGGAGCAATATTAGGTCAACGCATATCTAAAAACTTCCACCCCATCTATTACGCTAGTAAAAAGCTTACATCTGCACATTAAAATTACACCACAACTGAGAAGGAGCTCCTAGTTGTAGTATTCGCTTTTGATAAATTTTTCCCTTATATTACCCTTTCAAAAATTATTGTTTTTACGGACCACTCGACCCTCAAATATCTTCTTTCTTTAAATCGGATGCCAAGTCGCGCTTGATTCGCTGGGTCTTACTCCTCCAGGAGTTTGACTTAGAGATCCATGATAAGCGAGGAGCCGAGAATTTGGCCGCTGACCATCTCTCTCGATTAGACAATCCCTTTATAGAAAAATTAGATGAAAATTCTTTTAACGATTATTTTCCCGATGAGAAGCTGTTTTCAATTAACACATCTACTTCTCCTTTGTTTGCACACATGGCCAACTACTTAGTGGCTCGTGTGCTCCTAAAAGAGTTCTCCACTCAACAAAAGAATAAATTCTTTTCTGAGTTGAAGAACTACTTTTGGGAGGACCTGTATCTTTTTAGAGTCTGTGCGAACCAGGTGATAAGGAGATGTGTTTCTTATGAAGCAGGTTTAGATATTATTAAATATTTGCATGAAGGACCGATAGGTGGGCACTATCAAGCTACTTGCACTGCTAACAAAGTGCTAAGCACGGGTTTTTACTTGCCTAGCCTATTTAAAGACACACAAGCCTTTGTGAGTAGGTGTGATAGTTGCCAACGGTCGGGCAATATTTCTAATAAAAATGAAATGCCGAAAAATTATTTCCTTGAGTGAGAAGTTTTCGACCTATGGGGAATTGATTTTGTTGGCCCCCTTCCTTTTAGCTTCGGGAATAAATATATTTTATTTGAGGTCAATTATGTTTCCCGTTAGGCTGAAGCCCAAGCTCTTCCTACTAACGACGCCCGTGTCGTAGTTACATTTTGAAAAAAAATTATTTTCTCGATTCGGTACGCCGCGAGCCATCGTTAGTGACAGGGGTTCCCATTTCTATAACGCACAGTTTTCTAAAATCCTTACTAAATACGGCGTTACGCATAAACTTTCAACTGTCTACCACCCCCAAACTAATAGACAAGTCGAAGTAGTGAACAGAGAAATTAAAAGAATTTTAGAAAAGACTGTTTCAACATCTAGAAAAGACTGGTCAGCCAAATTAGACGACGCTCTATGTGCCTACCAAACAACATACAAAATTGCCCTCGGATGTACGCCATATCGGTTTGTTTATGGAAAATCGTGCCATTTACCCGTAGAACTAGAACACCGCGCTTTTTGGGCCTTAAGGTTTTTAAATTTTGATCCCCACTCTATCGGCGACCTTACAAAAATTGAACTTAATGAACTCGACGAGTGGCGCTCTTACGCGTACGAGAACAACAAATTTTTTAAAGAGCAGACGAAATGTTTTCACGATAAACACTTAAGGAACCCAAAAACCTTTAAGTCGGGCGACCAAGTCCTTTTGTATAACTCTCGATTACGTTTATTCCCAGGCAAATTAAAGTCGTGATGGTCTGGGCCATTTTCTGTTTTAGAAGTTTTTCCTTATGGTACTATTTTAATTTCCCACCCTGATAAGGGTGATTTTAAAGTAAATGGGCAGCATCTTAAACTTTATTTTTCTGGTGATGATGATGTCAGTTCAAACATTGTTAATTTTCTTCTGCACGAACTGTACAAACTTCGAACTTTTATTTTTTGTTAAAAACTTTAATTATTATTATTTTGGATAAAATATTTTTGGACATTATTATTTTTGTTGCGTCGAGCTCAAACGACTTTTTAAACAAAGGGCGCTCTTGGGAGGCAACGCAAGTTATCTTTTTCTATTTTCTTTATTTTACAATTTTCGCCTAGGACGGCTCTGACAAGATGAAGCTTCTGCGATCGCCTGCTCCAACGTTGCTGAATCCATCACGAAGTCCAAAGAAGACATTTCATGAAGATCCAAAGTGCAAGCATGGGGGAGCGGCATCAATCAGCATTCGTAGCGAATAAATCCGAGGAAGTACCTATTTTTCAATTCTGTACTTTCAGTTTTGTAATTTCATTTTCTCTCCTTCTCTAACCTCCTTTCTCCATTGAGGACAATTTCCATTTTAAGCTTGGGGGAGGACTTCCTCCTTCTTTTTGCTATATGTGAATATTTTGCTTTTTGTGAATATTTTTTAAAAATACAAAAAAATTGAATATCTTAAAAATCCAAAAGAATTAGAAAATATTTCAAAATTAAAAAAATATATGTTTTTTGTCATTACTTGAATAGTTTAGACGTTTTGGTACTTCAATAGTACCCCTTGTTTTTGTTTTGTTTTTTCTCAAAATCTCATATAAACAACTTAATTAATTATAATATTTCTAAACATTTTTTAAATTATGTTTCACAAGTAAAATGTTGGTCATGCTGTGTTTCTAATTCACGGTAGCATGTTAACGTAAAAAGATTTTTCTAAAACTCGCATTTTCATTATGGTTTTTGTTCTTTATTTTCTTTACTTTCTCAAAAATTCATCATCCACTATTTTACTTTCCGTTTTTGGATAATTTTTGTAAGGTCAACTTTTGAATAGCGTAGTAGATGTGAACGATCCTTGTCACCTATTATTTCTATTTTCAAGATAATTTCATCAATCTTCTTTTATTATATAGGACTTGCTTTTGAAAATTTTCAAATCTATGTTTTAAATAAATTTAAAAGCATGAAAATGATTTAGGTCATTTTTGTTTTTGTTTGAGCTTTCCCACCAACCTAAAAACTTTCACCACTAGTTAGCCGCTTTTGAGCCTTTTTCCAATTTCATTTGATAGCTCCTCTTTTCATATCATTTTCACCAAAGCCAAAATTTCCAACCTATCTAATCACACTAGCCTTTTTGAGTTTCATAAAGAATTTTCATGATTATGATAGGTTATTTTGTGATATTTTTGTGAAAAGCTTTTGAAAAAAGTATGCTCAAAAAAAATATTTGCTTTTGTTTGGCCAATTTAAAATGAAAATAAAAATATTTATGGCCATTGTTTTGAAAAAGAAAAAGAAAAAAAATGGAAAAGAAAAAAAAAGAAAGAAAAATATTTTGTTTATATTTTTTAAAACTCTTTATTTTGGTTTAGTGTGATTTTAAGCCTCCTTGTTTATATTTGAATTCCACTCCTAATCATAATCCTAAACGTTTCGTTCCTATTAAGTCTTTTTGATTCATGCTTTTGAATTTTATTTAATAACTAAGAAAAGAAGAAAAGTAAATCATTATTAGTTTTGGATTTAAACTTAGATTTTTGTTATTTAATTGATATAATTATAATGCGTTGCTTAGATCTAGTAACAACTCAATGTGTTTTTTCAGTTTCGTTGATTTGCTTAAATCTATTTAAATAATTTCGTCAAAATTTTGGATGATTTAATTTCGTTGAGTAAAGTTTATAAAAGTTAAACAATACCTAAATAATTATTTTAGATTTACGTTTCACCTTTTCCCTACTTAGAATTTTGCATATTACTTGTGTAGGCATAATTAGAACTTTTTGATTAGTCACTTTTTATGTTAGATAGTTTTTATATCTATGCTTGGGGACAAGCAAAGCTTAATCTTGGGGGAATTTGATAATATGTTTTGTAGCCTAAACTATTATCGTATTTTCTAGTTTTGAAGGCGCTAATCGTGTCTTTTTAACTTAATTTTTATCTTTCTTATGTAAATATTATTACCACTAACATTTTCTTGTCTTTTTGCAGGTTTCCAGAATTTTGGCCAAAAATGACCTAGCACGCCCCCCTGTCACACACTCCCTAGACGTGTCACAGGGCGTGTCACCCGATCCCGATGAAGCTTGTTGATAGAGAACAAATAACAAGAAAATGGTTGTCATGCCCCCTGACACGCCCTCCCCGGGCGTGTCCCAGGGCGTGACACGGGGCGTGTCGCCCTCTGCCCGAAGTTTGCCACCGCATTAAATGCATTTTCGCCTCCGCATGCCAATCGTACCTATCACGCCCCCCCCCCCCCCGTCACGGGTGTGACCCAGGGTGTGTTTGCCCCCTTTTCCAAGACTGACGGATTTCTGACTAATGATTTTGATGCGACGTACGTGTCACACCCCCCACCCCTACACGGGTGTGACCCAGGGCGTGTCAGCCATCGTATAGAAGCAATCATCCTTCCCGCTAAAATACAGAACCCGAGGTCAACCCCGTACGTGTCACGCCCCCTAACACGCCCTCCCCAGGCGTGACCTAGGGCGTAACCAACCCGAGAATTTTTCCTATAAATTCAGATGTCCCCCCTTCCATTTCAAAAAAGTTTGGGTTGAGAGGGGGAGGTGCTGCCCCTTTGTTCCTTAATCTTTTAGAGTTTTTTTCATGATTTTTTCCCCTATCTCCCTTTCTTATTTTGTATTTTTCTTAACCCTCGCCTAGTGTAATATTTTATAATAGCTTCGTAATTGCTCTAGTTGATAATTGTAGGGATAGAATAGGATTTTCATTCCGTGCAATTGTAATCTTTCATTTCAAGTATAGTTCTCTTTCTTCATTAATATAAGTGCTCCTTGTTTACTTTGTGTTATTATGCTTTACAACTCATCCCCCCTCCTCCACTTCGCTATGATTAACTAATCCTCCTTGTACTCGATCTTGATGATCCGAGATTCGAGTGATTAAGTTATGATGCTTTGAATCTACGTTTTCTTTTTAGGGTTTTAGACCTTGGATTACTCTTGATTTTTCTTGTTTGGAATTATATTATCGATATATAATTTCAAATATAGATTTTGTTCTTGGCTAGCCGAGAGGCCGATAGTTTGAATTGAGCATTCAAGAGTAAAGAGAGTTGTACGCACCCCTCGAGAGAGGCAGACGTCCAAATCTCCCGGATAAGAGTAAAATCCAATAGTGGGGTTCACCGCGTAAAGCGAGCTTTAGGCTTTCGATTTAGATGAGAGTCGGTCGGACCTTCCTAAACTCAGTTTGGCATGACTTCGAGAGAAGCGTGTTCAAGCTTTAGGAACATCCATGGTCAAGGACCTTTACCCTTTTAAGCTTAGGTTTATTTATCATGTTTTTAATCGACTTTAGCTGTGGTGATTCTAGATCGAGTGCATTTCCATTTCATCGTTCTAATCCTTTATCGTAATCGCTTCTTTTATGCTTTCTAATTAACTACAATTAGTTCTCTTTTTAGCGTAATATTTCCTTTCTTTAGTGCATTTAGATTTCTCTTTAACCCTAAAGATTTCTGTCGATAAAATAATAGTCTTGGTGTGAGTAAGTGTACTCAACAGTTCCAGGATTTCAATACGACATTGTGTCCACTAGCTATAGTTCGATGGGTATACTTGCCTAAATGGATGTCTAGTTCGGCTCTCTTTTCTTAAGCTGAAAGCGATCACCAGCCCTGCCACCACAAGATCTATTTTCTAAGGGAGACCTCGCAACCCTTTGAGCTTTTGATCAGGTGACCAAAAACCAAACTAAGTCTTTTAACCAGGAGACTTAAAAACCAATAGTATAACTTTTGAATGGAGTTAAGAAAACCATGTACACAGTTGGATTAAATTAACAAAAAAAGTTGAAGATGTTCTTCTCTGTCAATAATCTGAGAGAAGACTAGTCGATCTGATGAAGCAGAAAGCTCCCTCTGATATGAATAGAGTTGATGATCAGGTGAGGGAGTCCTTTTCTCCTCAGGGTGAAGGCCTTCTATTGACAACTGCACCTTCCAGTAGATGTATTTGAGAGATTGTTTTGATGATCTCAGAATGAATATTGTTTGCTGGAAGAAAACTAAGGCAGAAAGTCTGAATGACAGTTTGTTGTTTTGTAAGTCTGTAACTATCTGAGTGTATAACTCTGTAACCTTGAGATAGAAAAACTTCTGAGAATATATAGAATGCTAATTAGATTTCAAATATTTGAAATCATTAATTCTGATACAGCTTGAGCATTCCTTGAGAAAGGAAACTGCCCATGGGAATTAATCAGCAATAAACTCTGTGATAATATCCATATTCAATGCTGCCTCTAAATGGCTATATTCATTAGAATATATTGCATTAAATGTCAGAGTCATAACTTCCTAAAATTAATCCCATTAGAATATTCTGCCTTCAAAATGATTGGCCTAAAATTAAGCCTGAAAATTATTCTGCTTCTTCCAATAAAATTGCATAAGATAACTGTAGAGAAATAGTCGAACTTAGCAAATAAATCATTGACCTGAGCCTATAATTCGTCGAGTTGATTCCTCATATTCGTCGACCTAAGCTCCATGTTCGTTGAGCTGAGTTGGGCTATTGTCGAACTGAGATTGCAGAGTTGACGATAAATTTTGTTGATTGTAGCTCAGCTTTTATCGAGCTCAACTCAGAGTTGGAACTCTGAGTTCGTTGAGCTGAGTTTGACTTTCGTCGAGCTGAGTTCAACTTTTGTTGAACTGAATTCCTGAACTTTGAAATCTTCTATGGAAAAACCCTGGAAAATCCTATGACCCTAGACTATACATGTTGGGTCAGTCTAAGCATTCTAATAGTGATCCTAGCCCAAAACAAACCTGGGGTTCCAACAATCTCCCCCTATTTGGGTTAGGATATTATTTACAAAATATAGCATAAAGAAAAAATATATATCTAGCAGAAATAAAACATTTAGCAGATTTATGATAGAGCTATGAAAGTTTTAGAAACAATAACATCAAATAGTTCAAAAGCATAAATAAGAGTTAGGGATCACTATTAGGAGCTTCAGAGGGAGAGGCTGAAGAAGGCTTGGTGAATACTAGCTTTCAAGTTGGATCTTCAGCTTCCCTTTGAGTTATCTTTAAATCTTCAGCTCCAAGAATTTTCTGAGAAAATGCTCTTGGCACTACTGCCTCTGGATGGAGATGCATATACTCATTAGCATTGAATAGATGTTTCTAAGAGAATTTGTTAAATTCTTGTTGTCTATAGGAAGACATATTTGTGAACTGGGAGGTTTCTTTTCCTTCAGCTCTATCTTTATTGATCATAGACAGACCAATAAGCTCATTGAATCTTGCCATCCTATAAACTGGATCTAACTCAGGTTCATATATAAAAGAAAGAGGCCTCTCTAGGCTTGATTCCTTTTAATGTTCACTTTGAATTTTATGTTGACTACTTTGCTTTGAATGTTGTTCTTGGCTGCCTTGACTTGTTTTTTGTTGTTGATAGCTTCTTTTGCTTAATCTCTGTTGTTGTTGGCTGTCTTGGCTATCTGACCTTGAAGATCTACACTGTCTAAACTGAGTAGATCTGGAACATTGTTGAGAGGGAGACCTATGATACTGAGAAACACCTCCTGTTGATCCTACTACAGGAGGAGGAGGAGGAGGTCCTCTCCAAGATTTTTTTACTTGGAGAACTGTACCTCTTCATCTTCTTCTTATTCTTTAGCTCATTTTTGAAAATCTCATCCAGTAGGGCATGTCTGGAGTGAGACGAATGTTGTGAAGATAACTGGGCTGAATTTCAAAAGCAGATAATAAAGAAATTAAGTTGACTGTGGGATGAATTAGAACATCACCAACAGTAGCAACTTCTAGGACTGAAAAGTCTATTGCTGAATCTGAACATTCTTGAAGCATTTCTGTATCTGAAATTCCTGCTGCTGCAACTAAACAACCTGCAGTCATTTCTATATCTGAATTTGTTGTTGTTGCATCTAGAGCTACCTCTAGAGCAACTAATACTGCTGCTACTTGAGGAGCTTCTTTATCAGGCATCTCCCCCTGCCTAGATCTAGGGAGACCTGAATCTAGGACCCTAGAAGAAGGGATAAAGGAGTAAGAAGCAACTTTGGAAGAGAGATCAGCAATGGTAGAAATAAGAGGGGCAATTGCTTCCTCTATTAGATTTTTTATAGTAGGAGTAATGAATTCCAGGATGCTAGAAGATATGGAGGAGAAGTCTATATACATAGACTCGGGAGCCTGAGTAGATGTAGAGGGAGGAATGGAAGAAGATGGAATTGAAGAAGAACAATTTTCACATAGATAAAATGCCTGAGGTTCATCCTGAGGAGGGATGGTAGAGGGAGTGATTATAGGGATAATCTCTTGAACTTGAGTTTGAGGAGGAATGAAATAAGGAGTGACTTTATCCTGGAGAGGTGATAAAGGTGGAGTTGGAAGGGGTGTAGATATGAGTTGTTGTTGAGATGAATGAGGTTGTGCAGGAGACGAATGATGTTGAGGAGATAGTAGATTGAAGTTTAGTTGATTTGAGAGAAGTGGGGATGATGGTGGAGTCTGAATTGGTGACTCATGAGTTCGTGAATTGTGTGGAGAAGGCTGCTTGGGGGAATGGTGTGGAGATGGTGAAGGTGAAGAATGTGAGGGAACAGAAACTTCTACAGGGGTTGAGGGAGTGGCTGTTATAGCCCTTGTGTCTTCTGAAGCTATCCTGGAAGATTTAGCCCTGGATGGCTTCTAGATTACCCTCTCCCATCTACCAAATAAGGCAGAGGTAGGCCTCTTATAGGCATTGATGAAAATTTTCTGGGAGACCAAAAGTTCAGGAACCTTTTCCTGTAAGAAGATTCCCAGAACTCTACCAAAACTAACATCTTTCTTATTTATCTTCTTCTTAATCAAATCAAATATAATTCCACCCCAGTTCACTGATTTCTTATTTACCAAAGCACTCATCATGTTAAACTGATGCTAGGTAATATGGTCATGGGCAGAGTGCTTGCCTAACAACACTTTACATACCACATCTGCTAAGAATTGTTATTCAATGGAAAAGTTTTCTTAAGCAAATGGTTTGGGTTTCCCTGGGAGTTACCCGTCATATCTAGCATCTCAGTAAATTCATTACTAGATAGTTCTAATCCATCGTCTCCGTTCACAAAACCAAAAACTTCAGTTAAAAGTTCTGGAGATAAAATAACCTTGTTTCCAGAAATTGTTCCAAAAATAACTAGAGTATATTGAGGTTTGGATATGTGCACCCATTCTTTAATCTCTATGACTGGGAGTTTTTTTCTTGATGTCATGAAGTACTGTAGATTCGGAACTTCAATCAAATATAAGATGTCCTTGAAAATCTGGTCTGAATGACTGAAGAATTCAAGATCAATATCAAATCCTGCGTCAAACTTCATCGCTGAGAGGAGTGCTGGAGAAATCGCCATTGCTATGCAAAAACAAAGGGATCAAGTGCAACGGAAATGAAATGGCACAGGATAGAGTTCCACGAAAACCTAGTTATAAGGTTTCAGAAGTCAAAACGGAGAACTCTGCCCGACTAAAAGCGAAACATCGAACTCTGTTCAATGAAAAATCTAAAACGAAATACATTTTGTCGATCTCAGGTCAATGAAAGTTTTGCGAAAAGAATTTTTTTCGTCGATCTCGGTTCGATGAAAATAATTTGAAACAAATTCTTTGATCTCCGTTCGACGAAAGTTTCTAAAGGAAGGTTCGTCGATCTCAGTTCGACGAAAATTCCATGAAAAGTTCATAGATCGTCGATCTCTGTTCGACGAAAGATGACCAGTTCGTCGATCACAGACCAAAAATTAAATTAAAGAGCCTCCATTGATCATGCCCAATTGATTTATAAAGAAAAGATGTTTTTTTCATCTAAGGGTTTATTGAAAATGTCTGCCCTTTGTAAATCAGTAGAAATAAAGACAAGTTTAATTTTATTTTTGTCTACATTATCTCTAAGAAAATGATGGCTAATCTATATATGCTTAGTTCTACTATGAAGTACTGGATTTTGTGAAATTGAAATGACATTGGTATAATCACAAAAGATAGTTGAATTATTTAAGTTGAGACCATAATCCAGGAGCTAATTTTGAATCCACAAAATCTGTGAGCAGCAACTATCAGCTGCTATGTATTTAGCTTGAGAAGTTGAAGTAAACATATATGTTTGCTTCTTGCAAAACCATGACACAAGCCTATCACCAAGAAACTGACAATTTCTTGATGTACATTTTTTGTTGACTCTACATCCAGCAAAATCAACATCTGAGAATCCAGTTAAGTTAAATTTTACTCTGTTGGATACCAAATTCCTAGATTTGGAAAACCATTTATATATCTCAAAATTCTATTTACCAAAATTAAGTGAGATTCTTTGGGATTTATTTGAAACATAATAAAAATACATGTTGCAAACATGATATCATGCCTACTTGCTATTAAATATAAAAGAGACCCAATGATGACTCTATATATTTTTGAATCAATAGGCTTGCCCTGTTCATCATTAACAACAACAGCATTGGAGGGCATGGATGTTTTCAATGCTGAGGCATCAAACATCCCAAATCTTTTAATAAGCTTTTTAGCATATTTGGATTGGGATATAAAGATACCATTAGTGGATTGCTTCACTTGGATACCAAGGAAGTAGGATAGTTCACCCATGCTACTCATTTCAAACTTTAAATACATCAGGTCTGAAAATCTTTTGCAAAGTTTGGAATTAGTAGAACTAAATATTATGTCATCTACATATATTTGAACTAGCAAAATTTTATCCTTATAATGTCTGATAAATAAAGTCCTATCCACTAAGATTCTAGAAAACTTATTTTCTAACAAGAAACTAGCAAGAGTCTCATACCAAGCTCTTGGAGCTTGATTGAGACCATAAAGAGCTTTATTTAGTCTAAATGCATAAGAAGAGTGAGTTGGAGAGATAAAACCTGGTGGTTGTGCTACAAACACTTCTTCTTTAAGCTCTCCATTCAGAAAAGCACTCTTCACATCCATTTGATATACTTTGAACTTCATGAATGCTGCATATGTGATGCGTCGGCAAGTGCACCGGTCGCTATCAAGTAATAAAATTTGGGAATAGCTTCCCCGAATGTCGATCTCGAAGGAATGCAGGTTCGGTATCGTGATAGCGTCATAGAAATATCATTACTAAGAGTAATACGAAATAAAAGGGGCTGGTTATTGATTCCTAATGCTATCAAAACAAAAAGAAAACTAATGCAGGTCGTAAGCACCGCTTTACTTGGTGGATGGAATTAATGCAGGCCGCTATGTCATGCTTCATTGGGCGGATGGACGGAGAGCAAGCAGATGGAATGATCACAAGTATGGAAAGTGAGGGTCACAGTCACCTCTTCAACTACCTACACTAGCCTTTGCTAGTGTGGTTCTAGTGTGCGAGTGGAATAGATGTGAATGGAGCAGAGTGCAACACATCGAATAATAAGGATGTAACTAACCAAAACAAACTTCTTTCATAGATAAACAAGAGTAAGTTCAAGTTCATTACAAGCTTAAGAATACACTTCACTATGAGAAGAAGGTAGAATAAACTGATAGGAGGAAAGCTTAGCCGTGGTTCTTGGTCGGAGCGGTGGGTTGTCAATCCACTTCTCGACTCGGACCGTTTGTTGCTTCTGGAGGTAAATGGGTTGTTAGTACACTTTTCTCCCTCCGTCTTCTTTCATTTCCTTTAATCTTTTCTCTCTTTTTCCCAAATGAGTTGTACCGAAAGAGTCTTGTTGCAAGCTTCTAGTAATCGAAAACTCTCCGAAGAGTTTAAGATGGCTTTGGATCGCCTGAGAATTCTTACCGATGGATGGAGATGAGTGGAAGACCTGTGGGGGTGAAAAACAGCGCTTTGCACGCAGTTGCAGGGTGTAAAAATGAAAGGCGTTGACCTAAATCGCGGAGCACGGGCTTAATACAACAGCAAGAAAATCAGAGAGCACGATCAGTGGCCCATGACCAATGGTCGTGCGGTACTGAAGGTTGCTGGTCGTACGCTCTACTCTAGAGAAACCTGCTGCAGACAGAAAAAATAATATATATGCGCACGATCAGTGGCGCACGACCGGTGGTTGTGCGCACAGGATCCCATGATCGTGCAATTAGCAAAGACAGAACTCAAGAAAAATTGGGATAATGCACAAGAGCAGTGGCGCACAACCGGTGGTCGTGCCCACCGACCGGTGGTCGTGCGCACTATGTCAAATGGTCGTTCGATTGACCAGACAGAACTTGGAAAAGTGGAGAATAATGCGCACGATCAGTGGCTCACATCCAGTGGTTGTGAGCTATAGGTCCAATGATCGTGCCCAGTGTTCCTGGACTGTTTGGGAATTCGATGAACAGACCATGCACGACCAGTGGTCATGTGCTAAGGAGTCTACTGACCATGCACATGTAAAAATTTATGACCAGTGGCCCTTTGGCAAAAAACTTTCCATAACAATCCGGAACACGCTCACCACCTTTGTACCTGTAGCAAAAACAGCAAAGACACCGAGACGGGTGTACCACATTCTCCATAAGCAGCAAAACACAAAGAAGGGCAAAATAATAATAACTATGAAATCACACTAAAAGCGGGCCAAAAGTGCACTTAACATTGAATGGACATAATAACAAATATGAACAAATATGGCTCTAAAGTGTAGTGCAACAACGAGAAAACTAGCCCAAATGAGTCCAAAAATATGCATATACCTTGGACTCATCACACCCCTAGGCTTAAACATTTGCTCGTACCGAGCAAATTATCACTCCGTGGAATAGAAAATAGTTACCTGGCTTAGTAATTTCCAAATAAAGTAATGAGAGAAATCAAATATAACATGGGCATAGAAAATATAATAGATAAACTTGTTAATTATACTACAGAATTTATACTTTTCGACATGTGTAAATAAATATTATATCTACTCAAAATTGGAATTTTTGAGAATCGTTTGGTCACTAAGGTGAGCTTTTCCAAAGGCTGGGGCATAGGATCACCTCCAAAGGTATCCACCAATGTCGGTGACCATATGCTTGCCCATTCAAACTCTCTCCACGGTACTAGTTCGACTAAAGCGTGAATCCGTAGGGTTTTAGGATAATAATGGTCCTTAGGATAAGGTTTGGTAATCAAAGATAAACATGGAGGCTACATGCAACCCAAGCAAGCAAACAATAAGCTAGACCAATACAGCCCTTCACAATTGAACGTGTATAACACCCCCAGACTTAGCTTGAAAACCCAGTGTGTACATGGCCTAACCCGACCAATATCATGATAACCATGATGGGGATTCCATTTCTCATTGTAATTCTTATAAAAAAAAATCCTTTTTCAATTCTCTCCATTTTTTTTTCTTTTGTTCTATTGTAATTCCCAACTTTTGCACGTGTAAATTCTTGAATTCATCCACCACATCACTTGAATTCCACACATCACCCCTCGTCAAAATATTAAATTAACTGGAGCTCACGGATTTGGGTGCGATAGGAGGATTGGCTTTAGGGTTTGGTGAATGAAGGTGGAGCTGAATCAAAGGAGGGGTAGGCACAAACTTGGCTTACAATGGTTAGCAGTTAGGACAAGGTAAACCAGGCTTAAACTAGCCAATTTGATGGCCTACGTCACGCTCACGCTTGACTAACCATGCACCAATGCTTCGAGAGTAGCTTAGGGCAAGTTATTATCCACCGAGAAAGATGATCCTTCCTCCCGACTCGAGCAAAACGAGTCTAGTGACGGCTACACACATCCCTACACTACCGTTCGATTTCACCAGATTCACATTTTTGAGTAGTACAAACAATATTTACATCTGCAGAAAAAGTATAAATCTGCGAGCATTAAGAAAAATTAAATCTATACTATTTCTACACAGATCATGAGTACTCGATTAGGAGCACTGCACGAGTTTCACACTACTCTATCCTAAAATCCTAAACCAACACCACTATTTTAAAGTTTACACGTAAGCAATCCATTTGACTCGAGTCGCGCGCGTGGATAAGATCGCGCTTATGTGGGTGATTCAGTGTAAGCAACAGTGATTTTGAAAAAAATTAATAACAACTGGTATGCCAGAAAATGTGTGCTCGTGTAGTGACCACAGGCATGCTCTCTCCCCAAACTTGAATGTGACAACAAGAAAAACTAAACATTCCAAATAATATAAAGAGTTAGGGGTAAGAAGTACCTATGCTCAAAACTGAGCATACAAGTCGATTGGCGTTATTTTTTGAAGAAAATCCACGACCCAAATGATCTCCATCTGCAAAATACATTACCTCCAAGCACAACATAAATACTATATATATATATATATATATATATATATATATATATATATATTCATAGTAGCATAATTAAGCAATTTAAAAGCAACAAAATTGGGTTGTCTCCCATGAGCCCTTTTCTTTATCGTCCTTAAGGTTGACTGAATACCTGTATTATAATGTGCTCTCAAAAATAAAATAAGATTTAGTTTATATTACAAAACAAATTATTTGAACTAAATAAATGAGAATATGATTCAAGTGACATCTTCGGCAGGGTTTTCTAAGTCCATAACTTGTCCTTAATCTATAGTCTCCCCTTGAACGTAGTGCTTCAGCCTTTGTCCATTAACCTTGAATGTCCCTAGCTTTTCACAATTAACTTCAATCGCTCCAAACGGTGACACTCTGCTCACTATGAAAGGTCTGCTCCATCTTGACTTCAACTTTCCAGGAAACAGTTTCAAGCGAGAGTTGTATAATATGACCTTGTCTCCAACCTTGAAATCCTTAGGTACGATATGTCGGTCTTGCAATCGCTTAGTTTGCTCCTTGTAGTTATGTGCATTCTCATAAGCGAGTAACCTGAATTCATCCAGTTCATTTATTTTTGCCAACCTCTCTTTCGCAGCTGTGGTTAGATCCAAATTCAGAAGTTTAGTCGCCCATAATGCTTCATCTACTCTCATCGCCCAATCCCTTCTATTCCCAAGAATAGACTTTTCTAGAATCCTTTTCAATTACCTATTAGAAACTTCCACTTGTCCACATGTTTGTGGGTGATAAGACAAAGCGACCCTATGATGAACTCCAAATCGCTTCAAGAGATTAGAGAATTGCCGGTTAAAGAAATTGCTTCCACCGTCCGAGATGATAGAGCGTGGGGCTCCAAATCTTATAAAAATGTTCTTGTGCAAGAATTGCAACATGGTGCGACCATCATTGGCTGCAACTGCTTCAGCTTCCACCCATTTCGAGACATAATCAACTGCCATGAGAATATATTTTTTTCCAAACGATGGAGGAAAGGGTCCCATAAAATCAATACCCCAAATATCAAAAGGCTCACATACTAACATATTATTGAGAGGCACTTCATCCTTTCTGGAGATATTCCCAGCCCATTGACATTCATTGCATTCCTTCACAAGAATATAAGTGTCTCTGAACAGAGTTCGCTAGTAGAACTCACATTGTACAACCTTATGTGTTGTCCTAGCCGCTCCCATGTGTCCACCTTCCTCACGAATGTGACAGTACTGAAGAATCGATCTGTGTTCAGATTCCGAGACACACCTTCGGATTACGCCGTCAGCACAAATGCAGAACAACAGCGGATCCTCCCAGAAGTAGTACTTAGCATCTGAGAGAAACTTCTTCTTCTTCTGGAAGGACAGATAGGGAGGCAATTTTCTGCATGCAAGAAAGTTAGCTAAGTCAGCAAACCAGGGAGCCTTACCATGTTCCATAGTTAAAGAGAAAAGAGTCTCATCGGGAAATGAGTCGGAAATTATAGAGTCTTCAGGTTGTGAAGTGTCATGCATTTCCAACCGCGATAGATGGTCCACAATAATATTCTCAACTCCCTTCTTGTTCCGCATGTAACACCCCTATCCGTCACATAGCATATAGCAGTAGGTCCGGCCGGGGCCCGACGCCATATACCACGGACAGACTGAAGGGTTACTCATTGAAACCATTCTTCCAATCGTAACGTCCTACACAGATCATCTAGAGGAAGCAATTTATTAAGTTGCAAAAATAAGAACCCAGCCACAAGCATGAATGTCCACTATCGAACCCAAACAGGAATGAATTACAAAGTACACAAAGTACCGGCCTTATGGCCTTACAAGAGTTCACTAAATTTAAAATAGTGTCTTCCATACTTCGGCTCGCATGCCGGTCACACATGAGTTAAACAAGCAAAAAAAACAAGGCCTTCAAGGGGCGGCTCAGCAACAAGGTCTTTGGCCCGCTATTTGCCACTCGGCTCCGCAGCACCTGCAAGCACAATTAACCGCAACGGTGGCAAACAAGAGTAACGGTCAGCTAAAGCTGACCAAATTATAACGATCCCACCCCCAAACTCGGGGCAGCGATGCTCCTTCCCTGCACTTATTAGCATAATAAGCATTATAGTAAATAATCACAACATCACAGGTGCAAGAACACACGGCCGCACACCCCGTGCTCTCAGGGAACTTACACGGTGAACCCTGTCAAAACTGTGGTCTCACCAGCATCCCTTAGATAGCTATACTTGTGAGCATTTTATTCTTTCCGAACTAAGCCTAAGACCCTTCATTTATGCCAGCGGTAAGTGCCATGTACTTTAGGTCTCTTTATGTAACGCCTCAATCCGTAACATGGAATATAACAGAGGGTTCTTGTTGGGGGCCCATGCCATATTTCACGGACAAACGGTAGAATTGCTTATGAATGTAAAAAACCTTTCTATTCGCATCCTAACTAAGAGCATTCTAGCGGAAGATTATTACTTACAAGAACTTATCCAATGAATGTCCACTACTAATATATAAACAACTGATTTATATATAGATAACACCATGAATGTTTAGAACTCAAACGCTCACGGTCTTAAGGCATTACTAGTTGCTCTTTAAAAAATATGATTTCCTACATCGGCACACAGGCCGGCCACACATGAAATCCAAAGCTTCGCACGGCCTTCAAGGGCCTACCAGCAGTAGCAGCAAGGGCTTCAGCCCGCTCATTCCCATCAGCCTGTAACACCTGCATAAGAACGTCCACCGCAAGGGTGATCAACAAAGCAACGGTCAGCATTCAGCTGACCAATTATAACGATCCTACCCCTTACCCGTGGCAGTGGTTCCTTCCCTGCATGCAATACAATCACAACACACATATATATATCGGCCACAATCACATCACAAATGCTGGCCTTCGTGCCAGACGCTCCGTGCACTCAGGGCACGAATATGGTGCACCGAACTCCTCAAGGTTCCACCACCGATTCGAGGTGTTTAGCTTGTTGGTCGGGCATAAGCCTCCAAACACACGTCGGAGACCTCACGCACCCAGCTCATGCAGAGGCACTCACCTCGCAGCAACTATTAGCACTATCAGTCAACCTACCCAAGTAGTGTAACAAGCCTAGGGAAATCGCCCCGCTGCATTGCCACCAACCGAACGCTCACCCGATCCTACCACTGAACTTGTTGGGTGGCCCACCCACTCAGAGGTTCTTAACTTGTTGGTCATTGGCATCAGCCGCCAAACTCTTGTTGGAGGCCTCTTGTACCCATCCACTCAGAGGTACTCGTAATCCATCTCATAATACAGGCACACGGTTCCACTTTCCATTCCAACAACCAGCTCGTGTCGAGCATCCAACAAAAGGAGCTATGCAAAGCATCCTTCTCACAATTAACAATCGTCCTCACCTTCTCCGCAGGTTAACCGATTTATACACAGAGTATTCTACTATTTGCAGCATCACCAATCCAGACTATCAGTCCAGATGGGCTTCACACAGCATGCTTATTCTGTACTACACAGTTCCGGATCTAAATGCAGACTCGATCACTGGAATTACTTACGCTTTCCACCTCTTGGTGGTGGATCCCATGCACATGCATAAAGTAGGACTTCACTTGTCCAATAAGGAGATCGTTACCCTTGACGATCGCTTCGGAGCCATGGAGAAACTAGCCGGATAGGAATCACCGTGACGGCCTTGCCTCCACAACACTGGCTTCGGATCTCGAGTCGCACCGCTGAAGCTCCACCGGCAGCTGGAAAGCTTCTCCTTTCCTCCTCCAAGCTCTCCTCTCTCTCTTCTCTTTAGAACAAGAAAGACCCAAGTTTGAATGACAACTTAATGCCAATCCCGGAGTTAAACCCAGCTGGAAATACCCTAGAACATTAGATCTAGGATGAGGGAAACGAACGGCCACAAATCGCCTAAAAAGTCTAAATTTGCGGCTGACACAGCCTGTGACACTCCCGTGTCACAGGCCGTATACTGCAAGTGGTACATGAACCGACTTACCTAGACAAGAACACGGGCTGAGACATGCCCGTGTCAAACCCCTGACATGCCCGTGTTAGTAAGTGTACGCCCGTGTTGAGGGGCGTATCCTTCACTCAACATAGGACTGCCAACCCGAGAAGAACACGGCTAAGGCACACGCTCGTGTTCTTGTCCATGTGCCAAACACGTCCCTGTGACACGCCCGTGTCACAGGACATGTGCCACACTCAACATCGCCCAGTTACCAACCCGAGCAGGACACGGCCTGGGACACGCCCGTGTCCAAGGCCGTGTCACCTCTCAATGCTTGTGGACTTCATTTTTTTCGATCTCTCATGACACAGCCGAGTACCCAGAGCTTGACACACCCGGGGACACGCCCGTATCCCAGGCCGTATCACCCAGCCTGAACTCCAAATTGAAATTTGGGTTGCTACAACCCTCTCTTCCTTACAAAAATTTCGTCCCGAAATTTAGCGCAACATAACCAACAACATAACCATGAATTTGTTACAAATATTCACAAAATGATCCGGGATTACATGCCCTATGGCTTCGCACACACAAAGTCTTTTTACAAACATTATACAACAACAAAAGTACTAGACATTCTTAAATTCTGCTCAGCCGCGTCCTTCATAATATTCTTAACAGCCTCTTGTACTTCCAGAGTATATACGTGAGGCTGCTGAACTTTATGATTTTAGCTTTGCGGCTCCTACACTTCGAGAGTGCACACTCGCAATTGCGCCCGGGGTGCAGATGATTCCTCCACTGCTTTGCCCTTTTCTGCATAGGATGCACCATCCTTTTTCTCATTACAATTTCGGGCTTTATGTCCTTCTCTGCCATATGAGTAACACATGGTTGAAGGTTTCCCAGTCTTCGCCTTCATTGTCCAAGGGGTGGCACATTAAAGGTTGAAGGTTTACCAGTCTTCGCCTTATTTGTCCCTTACCACACAAAAAACACCTTTTCATTAGTTTCTTGATGGTGGACGAGGGTGATACAGTCGCAAGGGGTGGCATATTGACACCGTACTTCACTCGGCACTTCCTTAAGTCCATGTCCAAAGATCGAGCTGCCATGACCAAGACATAAAATCCAAGTGACTTTGGACCCACCAAAAAACGTTTAAGTTCATCGCGCAGACCATCATAAAATCTGTTTGTCTTCATCTCCTCGGTTTCAAACCCAAACTCTATATGTTGTCTCAACTCCAAATGCATGAAAACACTCCTCGACCGTATATGGTCCTTGGGTCAGACACATATTCAACGGCGGGATCAATGCTTCTACCTTTGCCACTTGCTAACGCACACCAAACGGCAAGGAACACACCATAGGAACAGAAAGGTGTACCTATCCCTTATGGTGGTACCTGATCATCGCGACAACCACCTCCGAGATTACCCAGACCATCTCTACCGACAGAGGCAGTGTGGGAACCTCCGCTGATGGCGCACTCTCATCCGAACGCTGGGGTTTAGACTGCCAAGCTCCGCTCCTTGTAACATTTACGTGAACAAGATATAAATAACCTCCAATCCAAAACGGCAAACATGCCCAAACCCTCACATTCCTAATGGACATTCTTGAGTTCAATTATGTTAAAACGGTTTGCACGTATACGTGCTCTCCACCCGACAAAAGAATTCGGCCATGAATTCGAAAGCGGAAAACCGAGGGCCTCTGATACCAAAATGTAACTCCTCCATCTGTCATATGGAATATAACAGAGGGTCCGGCCGGGGCCCCATGCCATATTTCACGGACAAACGGCAGAATTGCTTATGAATATCAAAAACCTTTCTATTCGCATCCTAACTCAGAGCATTCTAGCAAAAGATTATTACTTGCAAGAACTAATCCAATGAATGTCGACTACTAATATATAAAGAACTCATTTATATATAGATAACACGAGGAATGTTTACAACTCAAACGCTCACGGCCTTAAGGCCTTACAAGTTACCCTTTACAAAATATGATTTCCTATATCGGCACACAGGCCGGCCACACATGAAATCCAAAGCTTCGCACGGCCTTCAAGGGCCTACCAGCAGCAGGAGCAGCAGCAAGGGCTTCAGCCCGCTCATTCCCATCAGCCCGCAACACATGTATAAGGACATCCACCGCAAGGGTAATCAACAAAGCAACAGTCAGCATTCAACTGACCAATTATAACGATCCTACCCCTTATCTTGGGTAGTGGTTCCTTCCCTGCATGCAATACAATCACAACACATATATATCTGCCACAATCACATCACAAACGCTGGCCTTCGTGCCAGACGCTCTGTGCACTCAGGGCACAATTATGGTGTACCGAACTCCTCAAGGTTCCACCACCGATTCGAGGTGTTTAGCTTGTTGGCCGGGCATAAGCCTCAAAACACACGTCAGAGACCTCACGCACCAAGCTCACGCAGAGGCACTCACCTCACGACAACTGTGAGCACTATCAGTCGACCTACCCAAGTAGTGTAACAAGCCTAGGGAAATTGCCCCGCTGCATTGCCACCAATCGACCGCTCACCTGATTCTACCACTGAACTTGTTGTGTGGCCCACCCATTCAGAGTTTCTTAACTTGTTGTCCATGGGCATCAGCCGCCAAACAACTGTTGGAGGCCTCTCATACCCATCCACTCAGAAGTACTCGCAATCCTTCTCATAACATAGGCACACGGTGCCACTTTCCATTCAGACAACGAGCTCGTGTCGAGCATCCAACAAAAGGATCTATGTAAAGGATCCTTCTCACAATTCACAATCGTCCTCACCTTCTCTGCAGGTTAACCGATTTATATATGGAGTTTTCTCCGGTTTGCAGCATCACCAATCCAGACTACCAGTCCAGATAGGCTTAACACAGTATGCCTACTCCATACTATACAGTTCCGGATCTAAATGCAGACTCGATCACTAGAATTACTTATGCTTTCCACCTCTTGGTGGAGTATCCCATGCACATGCATAAAGTAGGACTTCACTTTTCCAAGAAGGAGATCGTTACCCTTGACGATAACTTCGGAGCCATGGAGAAACTAGCCGGATGGGAATCACCGCGATTGCCCTGCATCCACAACACTGGCTTCGGATCTCGAGTCGCACTACTGAAGCTCCATCGGCGGTCGGAAAGCTTCTCCTTTCCTCCTCCAAGCTCTCCTCTCTCTTCTCTTTAGAAAGAGAAAGGCCCAAGTTTGAATGACAACTTCATGCCAATCACGGATTTAAACCCAGCCAAAAATACCTTGGGCCATTAGATCTAGGATGAGGGAAACGAACGGCCACAAATCACCTGAAAAGTCTAAATTTGCAGCTGACACGGCCTGTGACACGCTGGTGTCACAGGCCGTGTACTGCAAGTGGTACATAAACTAACTTACCCAGACCAGAACACGGGCTGAGACACGCCCGTATCAAACCCCTGACAAGCTCAAGTCAGCAAGTACATGCCCGTATTGAGGGGCATGTCCTTCACTCAACACAGGACTGCCAACCCGAGAAGAACACGGCTAAGGCACACGCCCGTGTCCTTGGCCGTGTGCCAAACACTCCCCCTTGACATGCCCATGTCACAGGTCGTGTGCCACACTCAACGCCACTCAATGCCACTCAATGCCACTCAACGCCGCCCGGTTACCAACCCGAGCAGGACACATCCTAGGGCACGCCCGCGTCCCTGGCCGTGTCGCCTCTCAATGCTTATGGACTTCATTTTTTCTAGCCCTCGCGACACAGCCGAGTACCCAGAGCTGGACACGCCTGTGTCCCAGGCCGTGTCACCTAGCATGAACTCCAAATTGAAATTCAGGGTGTTACACTTTAACCGAACGATACAGAGCGGGTACGGTTCCGCCAAACCCATTACTCACACCGCAATGTCAATTTAAGCCATATGCGTGGGTCAAGCTTCCCTAAGTCCCAAAATGATCAAACATGCACATAACCCAGTTATGTTCAAGGCTGGCTCCCAGGCCACCAAGTTGGCAGAAATGCGTTTCAGCCCAGTTTTCCGGGTGCACCTTGGAGTTAATTCCCAAGACTCCCTGTTGCAATCTACCGCGTAGAAAACCCGAAAACAACCAAAGGCACTGAGTCTTCTCCGGCTAATCATGCACAATTAAACATCACTGATCCAGACCAACTTGTCCAGGTAGGCTTCACGCACCATGCCTATGTCCGTATCCTGATATCGGACTCTACATGCAAACAAGGGGGACTATTTACATCTACCCCAAGAAACGCCGCACACTCACCTCACACTCGCGGGAGCGGGTTTCCTTATGGAAAAGAAGGAGAGCTTCACATGCTAAAGAAGAGAATCGTTACCCTAGCATTTCTCTTCGGCACCATGGAAATCTATACGGATGAAAAGCACCGTATCGGCCTCGTCTTTGCAGATCTGGACTCGGATCGAGGATCGGAGCTCCGAAGCTCCACCGGTGGCCAGATCTCACTTCCTTCTTCTTCCTTACTCTCCCCTCTCGCTAGAACTTTAGAAAGAGAAAACCCAAATAGAATGAGGGTTTCTAAGCCCTATTCCCGGGTATATCCCAGCAAGAACATCCCTGAGCCGTTGGATCCCAAAATAAGGAAACGGGCGGCCACGATTCGCACTTAAAATCCAAAACCTGGGCCGAACACGGCTTGAGACACACTCGTGTACAAGGCCATGTGCCTCAATCGACGCTGAAAATGTCGCGTCCCGAAAATAACACGGGCTCTCGATACGCCCGTGTCATCCAGTACACGCCCGTATAGCTAGGCGTGTTCCTCCATCGACACCGCTCCAGCACCAACCCGAGGAGAACACGGGTATTCGACACTCCCGTGTCAAATTTGACACGGCCGTGTCGGACCAGAACATACCTGGGCTCAGGCCTTGTCTCTCCCCCAACACAACTCGGCTAACAACCCGAGTAGGGCACGACCTGGGATACGCCCGTGTCTCCGGCCTTGTTCGTTGTTCGACAATCATTGACTGCAATTTCGTTGACCATACGGCCATCGTCGAACCCGAGCATGACACGCCCCTGGGACATGCCCGTTTCCCAGTCCGTCTGACCTTTACCCAGTCCCAGACTTGGCTCAAAACGCCACCCATCCCTCTTTTGAGTTTCGGGGCGTTATAACTCTTTCCCTCTTAAAAGAATTTCGTCCACAAAATTACCGAAAGGAAAAGGTACACAAAACCAAAAGCGGTAACTGAGTCGAATAACTCTAGGTACTCCTAAAGCATTGTCTGCTCCCGCTCCCATGAGATCTCCTCCCGACCGCAATTATCCCAACGGACCTTGACCATCCTGATCTCCTTGTTATGAAGTCGCTTGACTTCAGAGTCCTCAATAAGAACGGGCTTGACCCTTGTCGCCAACCCTTTGTCCACCGGTAGTTGATCAACCGCAATCACCTGCAAAGCTCTTGCATCGCTTTCCGCAATGCTGATATGTAGAATACGTCGTGTAGACCACTCAACTCCATCGATAGCTTAAGACGATAAGCCGCTTCACCAATCCACTCTAGGACCTCAAATGGTCCAAGGTACCTCAGGCTCAGCTTCTTCAAGCGTCGTACCCGTGAAACACCCTTGAACGGCTTTATCTTTAAATACACCCAGTCGCCAACAACGAACTCCACGTTCCGATGCTTGGCATTATAGTATTTGGCCTGTCTATCTTGAGCGATCAGCAAACGCTCTCGAATTATTCGTACCAATGAAGTGGCACTTTCCACCTCTTGCTTTTTGTATAACCTCGCCTCACCCGTTTCCAACTACGACAACGGCGTGTGACATTTTCTATCATATAGGGCCTCGAAGGACGCCATTTGTATGCTCGCTTAGTAGCTGTTGTTGTACGCAAACTCCACCAAATATAGATGATCTTCTCACTGCTTCCCAAAATCCAGGACGCACATACGAAGCATGTCTTCCATCATCCTGTTGACCCTCTCGGTCTGGCCATCCGTCTGTGGATGAAAGGTTGTGCTAAAACTCAACTTAGTTCCCAGCATTTGATGCATAAACCTTCATTCATTGGACGTAAACCACCCATCTCTATCACTCACAATATTGCGGGGCACACCGTGCAGTCTAACAATGTTGTCCACATAAAGCTTTGCCAATTTCTCCACTGAATCATCCTTCCTATTTGGAATGAAATGCGACACCTTTGTCAACCGATCTACGATCACCCAGATGGTATTGTTTCCCTTCTTCAACCTTGGCAATCCATGCACTAAGTCAATTGAGATATCTTCAAACTTCCACTCCAGAATAGGCAAAGACATCAAGAAACCCCCTGGCTTCTGGCACTCTGCCTTCACTAAGGCGCAAGTCTGACACTTTGTTACATATAGTGCCACATCCTTCTTAAGTCTTGGACACCAGAACAACTTATTCAGATCTCGGTACATCTTCGTCCTCCTTGGGTGAATCGAGTACTTAGTATGATGAGCCTCGTACATCAACTCCACTCATAAATTACCCACGTTTGGGACTCATAAACGACTGTCCTTCCTAAGCAGTCCATATTCAACCGTAAATTCGGAATTTGACCCATCCGAAATCGCCTCCATGATTTGCTTCATGCTGTTATCCAAATCCATTGCCTACCTAATCTGATAAGCCAGGTCATACTGAACTTCAGTCCAGTTTAATAGCGCTTTGGTGCTAGTCTGCTTGTCTGTTGGAACACCCTATTAATAATTTGGGCAAGGATCACTATGTTATTAGGAAAATTGTTTGACCTAGTTGTATAGTTGAAAAGGTCAAATTAGAATGAGTCTAGGGCTTAGAACTTAGGTTTGGAGCTGCCCCCAGGACCACTCAGAGATCAAGACTAAGTACTGAGACAAGACAATTTTCGTCGAGCTCAGGTCGACGTTTTCTGTCTTTAGTATAAATCCAATCTCTGAGCACAGTTCAACGATCGTAGATCTCAGATCGACGATTTCTGTGAGAGATCAACGCTTTATGAATTAAAATTCAAGAATAGTTATGTAATTCATTCATATTCTTCCAGAGTTATTTTCTGTATTTATTACAAAGGATTCTCTAGCCGTTTCAAGCAATCTGATGCAAGTTTCAAGGAAGGACTAAATGGAATATTGCTTAGGACTTTCCCCAGAGACAGTTGTCATTTATGGAAGTCATTTATGACTGAGTAACGGCCATCTAAGTCAGAATCTGATATACTCCTTCAGTATATGTTTTTGAAAATACAACAGATCAATACAATCATAGAGACAAGAGATATACAGCAGAATTAGATTGAAAAGAGACACAGAAGAGTGAACAACAAAAACTCTCTGATCAAGAGTTCATCTTCTGAGATTTACAAATTTACTGAATTCCAAATCTTCAAGAACACAAGAAAGTTTTCTGTGGAGAAAATCTTCTGCTACTCAACTCCTCCAAATCGTCAAGTGTTCAAAAGCTTCAACATCAAGGACTACAGACATCACACATTTCAGTATCTGCTGAAATCATCTTTTGCTGGAGATCTGAAGCACCTGAAGACCTATCACCCTAGCAAAGCTCTCCTTCCTGAACCCTTATAGATCTCAGGGGGAGCTTTAAAATCATCTTCCACTTTTCTTCTCTCAGACTGTTGACATAGAAGAACAACTCAACTCTTTCTTTCTTTTTCCTTTCCCTCATGTAAAAGGGTTTTTCAAAAATCCCTTCAAAAGTTCTGAGACTGGATTCTAAGACCTTGTCAAAACTCAGTGGTGGCAAGACACCTTATCAAAAAAACTAGTTTTGGTATTTGAGCACCTTATCAAAAGCTCATTGGTGCCCAGGACACCTGATCAACTATTCCTGCAGTGGATTCCTACCAAGGGTGGTAGAAGAGTGGATGTACCAAGGTTGTTGGGGAACAACTATAGATCCTTGTGTCATCTGGTTGCTGTGTGTTTGTCTTTGCTGTGTGCTGTGTGATTCTTTATGTCTTGCTTTAGTTTTTACTTAACTGCAAGCACCATACACATATATATAAATTTAAGTCTTCCACTGCTGTACTATTTTAATTGTGAATTATTTTAAAATACTCTATTAACCCCCCCCCCCCCCCCCCCTCTAGAGTTAAGGTAGATCTTTTCCTCACTTTCAATTAGTATCAGAGGGAGGTTGGTTATTCAACATCTGAATCTTTAACAGATTGATTAAACAGGCTAACACCTGAACCAAAAGATCCTTGATAAGATAAACCTTCTGTAGAGGATAATTATTACTTTTTGTATTGTATTTATTTTCAAACAAAACCATGGCACAGAACAAAGATTATGCTAGCACCAGACCTCCAGTGTGCAACTTCTCTAAGTTTGCACTTTGGAAGGCAAGGATTAAGCTTTACATGAATTCTATTGATGAGGACATTTTTAATTCTGTTTTGACAGTTTGTCTAAGACCCCCAGTGATCACAAGTACAAGTGTTGTTCCACCTCCTTCAGGAACAGATACAGAAATAAAGAAATGGAAAGTTGCAGATGCAAAGGCTATGAATATCCTTGTTCAGACCATGTCTGATGAGATATTCCAAAAGGTGGCTGAATGCAGTTTAGCAAAAGATATATGGGACAAGTTATCTGAAATTGTCTCAGGATCTGCTAATGAAAGGAAGGAGAGGAGATCTCATCTCATATCTCAATATGAGAATTTCAAGAAAGGAGAAGCTGAGTCAGTTGCAGATATGTACAACAGGCTCATTCTAATAGTCAGTGAGTTGAAAACATTGGATAAGGAGATCACACTAACTGAACTAAATGACAAGATCCTAATATGCTTCCCTAGCACTTGGGACTCAAGGATCTGGCCAATCAAGGATGCCAGAAGCCTAACTGAGATTATTACTGAAGCTTTTTTGGGCAAGCTCAAGTCTTATGAGCTGCTCATCAAGAATAGGAAAGAAGAGCAAAAGACTGTTTCTCCAGTCATTAGAAAGGAGAAGACTATTGCTTTCAAAGCCATAGAAGAGAAGCCTGAAGACAAGGTCACAGGCAATTAAGAATTGATGAGCTTGCTGGCCAAAAGATTCTATAAGATGGCCAGGAAAGATTTCAGAAAGAGGTCATCCAGAGGGCATGAGAAGCCAAGGTATGACAAATCAAATAATAAAGAAATAATCTGTTTTGGATGCAGGAAACCAGGCCATATTGTACCTGACTGTCCAGAAAATCAGAACAAGGACAGGAAAGATAGGAGAAAAGACAAGGACTCTAGGGAAACAACAGCAACAAATCCTCCTCCAGTAAAAATAAACATATAAGGAAAGGGTTTGTAGCTGAAAGCTGGAGTGATACTGAAGAGGAATCAGAAGCCTCATCAAGCTCAAGTGATGATGAGGATGATGCTGAAGAAAAGGAGTTCTTCATGATGGCTATCAATGCCTCTCAATAAAACTCTGATGCAGAACAAGGATCAGACTCAGAATCTGAAACTCAAACTGAAGAATACCAGGTAATGGACTCCTTTGACTTTGACTCAGAGGACTTTAGGTCTGAATTTAAGGCACTTTGTTTAGACCTGTTAAAATTTTAGAAAGAAATTATCTCTCTCAGAAATCAATTGTCCAAAAATAGCACCCTAAAATCAGACAACCTCGAACTCTCAGAGGAGTTAGAATGCTGTAGGGAGGAGATAGATTCACTAAAAAGTGAGTTATCCAAGGCAAAGAAGTTTGAAGAATCCCTTAATGGGAGAAGCATCAGACTGATGGACATTATAAGCATAGTGAACTCAAGATTCAACAGTACACTGGGCTTGGGTGCTTCATCAAGCCAACCTATAGTATTAACAACCCCAATTAAATTTATTTCTGATAAAGGAAAGGGTGTTGTAGAGGTAGCTAGGAAGAATCCAGATTTACCTAAGGAAAATCAAGTTCAACAGAAAACGTCGAACAGAGATCGACAATCGT
Organism: Platanthera zijinensis; assembly: GCA_039513925.1. Lineage (NCBI taxonomy): Eukaryota > Viridiplantae > Streptophyta > Magnoliopsida > Asparagales > Orchidaceae > Platanthera > Platanthera zijinensis. The sequence continues at coordinate 51,052,451 of CM077098.1, read as the reverse complement.
CGAACAGAGCTCGGCGATCCAAGGCTGGATCGTCAAACTCAGATCGACGACTTCTGAACTCTTAACTCTGCTATAGTAGATCTTCGAACGGAGCTCGACGATCTGAACCAAGATCGTCGAACTCAGGTCGACGATCGTCGAACGGAGCTCAGAGTTTTGAACCTTCCTTCAGAGGTAAATCTCAAGTCAATCCTAGAAGTCCCTCATCCCAAAGCTTCAACCCTTATACTGAATGGATAGTACCTCCTAGGAGATACCATCCTGAAGGTTATAAGAGTCAACCTGGGATGTATTTTATTTCTGAATTTAAAGGATATCAACCTAGGCCCAAGGTAAACTGGGTCAAAAACATATAAGCTGATTATGTGCAGGTGAAGACCTATCCAGAAGTGACCCGACAATGGTATCTGGATAGTGGGTGCTCAAAGCATATGATAGAGAAAAAGGAGAACCTATCATCCTTCATAACCAAACTTGGACCTAAAGTAATTTTTGGTGATTCAAACTTTGGTCAAACAAAAGGATATGGTGCTGTTAAGATTAGGTCAGTCACTTTCAAGAAGGTGGCATATGTGGAAGGACTGAAGCATAACCTGATCAGCATCAGTCAACTATGTGATGAAGGATATAAGGTGATTTTCAACAAATCCCTATGCAAGATCAAGTCAGAGGATAACACAACAGTGTTAACAGGTAAAAGGAAAGGTAACATTTATCTTTTAGATTTCCTTTCAACCAACATAGATATCTGCTTATTTAATTCAGTTTGCAAACCAAATGATTTATGGCATAAAAGACTATGACACCTAAACCTTATAACCATTGCTAGGCTGTCCAAGGATAACCTTATTAGAGGACTACCTTCTGGCCCCTACAAGAAGGAAGGACTCTGCAGGGTCTGTCAATTGGGCAAGCAAACTAAAAACAGTTTTAAGTCACTTAATAAGAGTGATTCACCTAGGATTTTGTATCTGTTACACATGGATCTTTTTGGACCCATTATAGTGCAAAGCTTAGGAGGGAAATCATATACTTTTGTGATTGTAGATGACTTCTCCAAATTCACTTGGGTATTCTTTTTGAGGAAGAAGTCTAATAACTTTAAGTGTCTCACAGAGTTTCTCAAATGTATATAGATTGAGTTCAATACTCACATTGCCCAGATCAGAAGTGATCATGGGACAGAGTTTGATTCTCTTCTTATGCAAGAGTTATGTCAGAGTGAAGGATCAGGCATACTTTCTTAGCTCCTAGAACTCCTCAACAAAATGGGGTAGCTGAAAGGAAAAATAGAACCCTAATTGAATCTGCTACTATATTATTGACAGATGCTCACCTACCTCTATCTTTTTGGGTTGAGGTAGTGAACACCTCCAACTATGTGTTGAACAGAAGTCTAATACATAAACGGAAGGGCGAGACTCCTTATGAATTGCTCAGAGGGAAGAAACCTAAAGTAGTCTATTTCAAAAATTTTAGCTGTATTTGCTATATTCACAATAATGACAAGAAGTATTTAGAAAAATTCCAAGCTAAAGATGATGAAGGAGTATTTCTGGGATACTCCATGATCAGTAAGCTTATAGGGTTTATAATAAAACTTCTCTTAAAATTGAAGAATCTGTTCATGTATCTTTTGATGAGACTAACATGTGTTATAAGGAGAAGTCTACTTCTACCATAGAATCATTGCAGGTACACTCTCTTTCAGAAAATTTGGACAGGTTACACATTATAGAAAAGGATTCAGTACATTCACTTATACAACAAAGAGCTGAAATCAGTGAAGATGAAGAGGATACTCAACATCTTGATGTTCAATATCTTGGAGAAAACCATCTTGAAGAGCCAGTTGTTGTTCCACAAGAGGAAACAACAACACAGGTTGGTGAACAATCAACACCCCATGTTGATTTAGTAACAATAAGAGATCACCCAATCTCCCAAGTGATTAGAGACATCTCAGCTGGTGTGCAAACCAGAAATCAGGTCAACCAGAACCTGATGCTTACTTGCTTTCTATCTCAAGTTGAGCCTCAATCCATTCAAGATGCAGAACAAGATCCACTCTGGATCATTGCTATGAAAGAGGAACTACATCAATTTGAGAGAAACAAAGTTTGGGAACTAGTGTCAAGGCCTAAGGATCACTCAACTGTTGGAATAAAGTGGGTGTTCAGAAATAAGTTGGATGATCAAGGAGTTATTGTAAGGAATAAGGCAAGGCTAGTTGCTCAAGGTTATTCTCAATAAGAAGGGATAGACTATGACCAGACCTTTGCACCAGTGGCAAGGTTAGAGGCCATAAGAATATTCCTTGCCTATGCAGCTCACAAAGGATTCAAGGTCTACCAAATGGATGTGAAGAGTGCATTTCTCAATGGAGACATCAAAGAGGATGTCTATGTTAGACAACCTCCAAGTTTTATCTCTTCAACTTATCCTGACTATGTTTTCAAATCCCATAAAGCATTATATGGTCTCAAGCAAGCTCCTAGAGCATGGTATGAGACCTTAGCATGCTTTCTTCTGAAAAATGATTTTATAAGGGGTAGAGTAGACCAAACTCTTTTTATTAGAACCCATAAGTCCCATACCCTACTAGTACAAATATATGTAGATGATATTATCTTTGGTTCTACTGATTCAAATTTGTGCAAGAAGTTTTCCAACCTAATGCATTCTAAATTTGAAATGTGTAGCATGGGTGAGCTTTCCTTCTTTCTAGGATTGCAAGTCAAACAACATGCTGAAGGCATATTCATTTCTCAAACCAAGTATGCAAAGGAACTGGTTAAGAAATTTGGTATGTCTGAAGCATCTTGTATGAAAACACCTATGCCTACTAATGTTGTATTAGATGTTGATGAACATGGAAAACATGTTGATCAGACAACATATAGAGCAATGATTGGCTCTCTATTGTACCTTACAGCTAGTAGACCTGATATAATGTTTGCTACATGCATATGCGCTAGGTTCCAAGTAAGCCCTAGAGAGACACACTTAACTTTAGTAAAGAGGATTCTCAGGTATGTGAAAAGTTGTCCAAATCTAGGACTCTGGTATCCAAAAGACTCAGGATTTTAATTAACTGGATTTTCAGATGCTGATTATGCTGGATGTAGAGTAGACAGGAAAAGCACCAGTGGAACTTGCCAGTTCCTTGGTGACAGACTTGTCTCCTGGTTCTGTAAGAAACAGACATTTGTGTCCACTTCAACTGCTGAAGCTGAATACATGGCAGCAGGCAGTTGTTGCTCACAGATTCTGTGGATTCAAAACCAGCTCCTAGACTATGGCTACAACTTAGAAGGATCAAAAATCTTTTGTGATAATACTAGTGCTATCTCCATAGCACAAAATCCAGTCCTCTATAGTAGGACAAAACATATAGAGATTAGGCGTCACTTTCTGTAAGACCCCCATTTTTTTTTCGACACCGGGGTCTTAGGCCCAGAACCGCCGCCTTGCGGTGATACCTTCGCACCCGGGAAGGTCGTCACTACAAGACGCCGATTCTGCCGGCCAATTCGATCTCCACTGTAGCATAAGTATACAAGACAGTCCACAGAAATATCACATATAAGAAATTTAAACTCCACGAAGGGAGTGTCCACAGATAGTACACAATAATAAAATCACGGGCTTATGCCCGGTACATCAAGTCCTCACTACATTTCACTCATCGCGGAAGCAAACTAATACAACTACTATAGATCGGGACTCACTGTCCCTGCTGTCTGGACTCCAGTGCTAGACTGTCCGATCTCCAAGCGTGCCGACCTCCGGGGCTGCTCTTCCATGCTGGGCTCCGTGGTCCCCTAAATGATGTGGTTCGAAAACCGTTAGTCTAAAAGACTAAGTCCTATCGTCCCCCACCCCTTCCCCCATGGCTCCTAAAGCACCGAGCGGGGAGAAGGAAAAGGGAAGGACATGAAAGTGGAGAGTATTCAAATTTCAGATGGCAGCGGAACTAAACTAACAGTGTAAGCATGATAATAATCGTACAAAATAAATAAGTAACTTTAACTTATGCGAGTATACATAAGCTAAGGGATCTTTTGCAGGGCTCCTATCGTATAAAAAGTCCCATACCGATTTATACGATAGGGTGACGGTTCTATTAGCAGGTTTATAATGTTGAAAGAGAACCTTGACTTATAAGCACGCTCACACGAACTTATAGGCCAAGGGGTCGTTTAGCAAGGCCTAATGTATAGAGCGTCCCATACCGCTTATACATTAGGTGTCAGGTTATATGCGATGGTTATGCTATGAAATACATTTATGCCATGATGTGAACATGCATGTGCAACTCACCCACTCGACTCTGTGTACACAGACCTTTTAGTTCCCCCTTTCGGAGCCGTTACCTCCCAGGATACCTCCGTAGTGGCAGACGGAAGCGGTGGGTTGGGCCTCGCCCACCTCTAAACCAGTAAAGCACTACCGGTCAGACCTATCGTACGCCTCAACGCTTGGTGCACTAAGCGGACGTCTGCGTACTCTTGCCGGCTGGCGCACCGGACTTCTGTTGGCAAAGTGCTAACCACACTTGCCGAGCCAACCATATTGGTGTCGGTGCATCGAACTCCCCAATATAGAAGACCCACCACCTTAAAACCTTTTATGCACATACAATAGTTATGAGTCAACCAACCAACCGAGCCGAAGCTCACCGGACAATTCCCGTCCATCATAATCTACAACCGAGCTAAAGTTCCCCGGACAATCCCGTCCGTCATAATCTACAACCGAGCTAAAGTTCCCCGGACAATCCCGTCCGTCATAATCTACAACCGAGCTAAAGCTCCCCGGACAATCCCGTCCGTCATAATCTACTACCGAGCCAAAGCTCACCGGACAATCCCGTCCGTCGTAATCTACAACCGAGCTAAAGCTCGCCAGACCACCATCACAACTACTGGGCTTATTGCCCAAGTAACCCATACTATCTCCCGGGACACTGGGTGGGAAAGTGTGAAACCCTAAGTTTACTATTTACTGTATGCTTACGAAGTTTTGACTCTTCCTAATTACTACGAGAAAGACGATTTTTCATCGATCATGCGCACCACCTAACACTAGCCAACCCACTCTCACTACTCTTCTTTTCTTTCTATTGGGAAATCATCCACAACAAAAGGGTCTAACTCCAATAACTATCCCCGACCTTGTCTTATTCCAATTTAGCAATTTTGCTATATGCACACCAACTCAGACGATACGTTGAACCAGATAGGGGGTATTCTAAGTAATCATCCGAATGCCCTGAATTATTTACTGGAGACTTATCATGATGCAAATGGACTAAATCCAAAAGATTATCATTTTTCCAATTATTCTGATATTTATTTAAATTCCCGTAAAGCTTCTAAGGGCTACCCATTGAGCATGAAGTGCACTTTTCAGAGAGGTATAAAGCTTCATAAATTCATGATAAATTCTAAATAACCATTTAACAATAAATCCAAGATATAACAATTTTTCAAGTATTCAAGTGACACTAATCAATTTTTGAAAATATATCCTTTTTCCTTTTATTAATGAAGTAAGTGCAATAAATATTCATCCAAAAATTCTTAATTAATTTTCTAAAGTAGATACTGACCTAAAAACATCATTGGCCAAATTTCATAATTATACAGTAAGTAAATTGCTCAAAATGATTTAAACAAACTAGATCCAAAATTGCTAAATGCAGACCACCAAGTCAATCTTCATGTAAAATGGGATGTATATAAAATAATCATCCTACACCCCTATAATAATTAATGGAGGTTCATTATGACCTTTAAGTTCTAAATCCAGAGTTCCAAAATTTTCCTTACTTATTTGATAATTCATTTAATTATTTTAATGTCTAAAATTTCCAAAAATGAACATGAAGTACTACTTTCATTCAAGGAATCATTTTACAAATTTTATATGTTACTCAGAATAATGATATAACTTATCTTCCCAAATATATATTTCTTTTCAGTAAAGCTTTATCTTTAAATCAAATATTCATTTAAGTCCTTGGAAATTCATTTAATAAATATAAAATAATGTATTGCTTCCAAAAATTTAGGGAAATTTCAATTATGAAGCTAATGGCATATACATGGTTTGGGCCAAATTTCATAATTTATTTATTAGTAAATAGGCTTAAATGAATTTTTGAATAATTCCATCAAATGACAATCTTGTGAACTAACTATCTCATATACTTGTCCAAGAATTCTTATAAAATTTATATAAACTCTTTATGCTTCCAAACAACCTCTGCCAAAATTTCAGGACCTCTCAATTATCAGAAGTAGCATAATAAATTATCTACTTAATTTAAGCATTTCTTGGGTTACAAATGAAGTGCTATAATTATTGACCCAAAATTCCCCATTAAATTACCAGAGGCTCATAATGTCCTTAAGACCAATCTACCAAAATTTCATCTTAGTTTGAGGTGTTTAGCTAGCCCATTTCAACCCTAGAATGTTTGTGCCCTAAACTAGGGTTAGGGATTTTAGGGTCTTAAACCTTCCAAAATGCCCTAATAATTTTACCAGAGGGTTATAGTTACCAAAACTCTATCCCTACAAAATTTCATAGCCATACAAGGTGATTTGGCCATATGCCCTTCACAAGGTACAAAAGCCCTTCCTTAGGGTTTGACCTAAGATCTTGGGCCAAACCAACTCCACTGCCCCCAAATTTCTTTGGGAGGTGTATCTTGTCATCCCAAACTAGTGTACAAAATTTGAACCTCTGTTGAGGTGAATTGGACACTAAAAGCCAAAATTACAATTTGGACCAAAATACCCTTCTTAGGGCAAGGCTAGGGTTTGCTTGAATCCTATTCAAATCAACTCCAAACTTAATGAAATTTTACCCAGAGGTCTATATTGACCTCATAACCATCCCACCAAAATTTGGTTGAATTTGGACTTCATTTGACCCCTAATTTAATTTACCCTAGCATAATTAAATTATTTACAAAAACTATAGGAAAATTATTCCCAAAAATTCCCATTTTTTGGGCAGGGTCTAGTTATAGGGTAGGGTGAGCCCCTGCCAAAATTTCAGCTTATTTGGACCAAGGATCAAGTGTGGGCATCCAATTTAATGACTGACTATTCATTTGTATAGACCCCACCAAAATGAGTGCCCTGGCCAAACCAGTCACCCAATTTGGTTCAAACCAATTTTGGCTGAAAGTAGACTCATAGGGCTAGGTGTTTGATGTTGACCACTTTCTCTGAAACAGGCTCTATATATTTTTAATAATTAAAACCAGTAAATACCAATACTGTGACAATAATGAAATGATAATACACAAAACCTATAGTTCATATTTATTTAATAGCACGAATCTTGGCGCGCTTTAGACGGCATCCCGTCGTCTTCTACCTCCAGCCGACGGCTAGGATCTATCCTGCCTGGGCCATCTTCCAGCGGCTGCCGCCGTCGATCCGGCCACCTCCCCGGCCTGCCACCGCCGCCGACACCTTCGTGGTGGTCGGGGCTATCTCCAGGCGGCGGCTGGGCCGCCGGGAAGCACTATTCCGGCGATCCCAGCAAGCGGAAAAACCCGAGAAAATCCATGAATTTGAAAATCGGGTTGGGCTCAATTGAGCTCCAAGCTTGGCTCTAACGATTCCTATGATCTACCCGTGAGAGAAGGAGTGGAGGAGGACCTGAGTGGGCGGCTGTAGCCGGGCTGAACGTCGGATTGGCATGGTGGTGGCCGGTGGTGGTTGGCTTGTTTAGAAACGCAAGATAGGGCCTGGCTGCTTCAGGAAAAGTGTGGGAATTCATCCTTGGACCTTGCTGGAGCTTTTAAAGAGGATAGGGGAGGAGTTTGGTGGCTGAATTGGCATGTGCCATTTTTGGCCATAGTCCACATTGGCGGCTAGGTTGGTAGGGGTGGTGGAGCTTGCTCCAGCCAGTCCAAAAAGGCTGCTAGACTCCCCCTTGTCCTTCTGAATTGAATGGGGAGGTTGGGGAGGGGGGAGGAGGAGCACAAAGTCCTCCTTCCTTCTCTTCCTTCTCTCTCTCTCCTCCATGGATGACTTTCTCTCTCCTAGTCATCAAGCCTGAAATTTAGGCTCCTACATGTCACATGTCAGCCCACCAATCCATTTGGCCACTTGGGTCAAGGTTAGCCCTAATGAAATAGGCTTGAGCTTGAGTTAGCCCATTTGGGCTAACTTGACCCAAAGTGGGACTAGGGCCCACCTAGGTCAATTTGATCCTTGAGGTTTCCTTAATAGGTCCTTGGTGACCCATTAGCCTCCCCTAGGGTCAAGGTGGGGTTGAATTGGCCCTTGAAGGTCACTTGGCCCTTAACTAGGGCATTTTGACCATTTTAGGTTAAGGGTTGACTTTGGTCAAACTAGCCCCTTTGATTGGTCCCAATGGGTCCTTGGTGACCTATTGGCCTCTCACTAGGCTTATGAGGGTAGGGGTGGTGTCTATTGGGCTAAGGGACTGCAATTGACCCTTGTGTAGGTCAATTTGACCTAATTAGGGCTATATTTGACTTTGGTCAACTTAGCCCTATTGACTGCTTTCCATGGGTCCTTAGTGACCCATTGACCTCTCACTAGGGTTATGGAAGTTTGGGTGGAGTATATTTGGCTAATAGACTGAAATGGACCCTTGTTTAGGTCAACTTGACCTAGCTAGGGTTATAGTTGACTTTGGTCAACTTTGGTCTTTTGACTGCTCTCCATGGGTCCTTAGTGACCCATTGACCTCTTTCTAGGGTTATAAGGGTATGGGTGGGGTCTTGGAGTCTTGGTGAAGTCCCATGATCACTTTTAGTCAAGGTTCTGAGATCTGCTAAGTGCAGACCACAGTGGCCCTATTCACACTACCAGGTCCACTTGCCTCTTCCTTGGGCTTCCTAGGGTTTTGTCATGACAAAACCACTCCTAGGGGTCTAGTTGGAAATGGGATGTTACAAATCCCAATAAACAAAACAAAGATTTCGTCCCCGAAATCCAGGTTAAGCTTACGGGGACTCCTATCGGGGAGGAAGAAACTTGTAACATCCCATGTAAGTTGAAAGTTTTATGCCACGACTCCGTGATTGACATGCGAGGTTTAAGGCGTTTGTTGATGTTAAGACCAAATAGTCCAAATGACAAAAATCTAGACCCCAATAAACAAAAGTTTAGCCCATATCCTTGAAATTTTAGTTCTACTAGTTAAACATATGAAGGGAATTGAACATTTTGAGTGGTTGCGAGGAATACCTGACTGAAGAGTTCCGGGTATCTTTGTCGCATCAAGTCCTGGGGCTCCCATGTGTGCTCCTCTCTTCCGTGATTTCTCCACAGGACCTTGACTAACGGAACCTTCTTGTGGCGTAGAACTCGTACCCCCTTGTCGTCAATCCGGACTGGTTCTAGGTGAACTGACCGATCAGATGCTATCGGTCCATCTGTGGTTGAAACTTGCTGCTCTGGACGTAGTAGAGCTCTCCTAAGAGAGGATATATGGAACACGTCGTGCAGACTCGCCAGCTCTGGTGGCAGTTCCAGTCTGTATGCCAAGGGACCGATCCGCTCCTGGATCCTATAAGGTCCCATGTACCTTGGGCTGAGCTTCTTCCTTTGTCCGCGTACCCGAGTAACTCCATTCATGGGTCGGATTTTCAAGAACACCTGATCTCCTACCTGGAATTCCACCTGACGGTGCCGAGCATCGTAATACTTAGCCTGCCGGCTCTGTGCTTCCAGCATCCTATCCCGTATCAATCTTACCTGAGCCTCGGTGTCCTCGACAAACTCCGAATCCAAAGCCTTAGGGTCCTCGTCCTGTATCCATGACAGAGGAGTCCTGCACTTTCGTCCATACAACGCCTCATAAGGAGCCATTTTAATACTAGACTGGTAGCTGTTATTATACGAAAATTCAATTAGTGGTAATAACTTTTCCCACGGTTCACCGCGATCTAATACGCAGAGTCGTAGTAAATCCTCCAGAGTCCGGTTAGTTCGTTCCGTTTGTCCGTCTGTCTGGGGATGGAAAGCTGTACTGAATGTTAGTCGAGTGCCTAAGTAGGTCTGCACTGACCTCCATTCTCTGGAAGTAAATCATCCATCCCGGTCCGACACAATCGTTTTGGGGACGCCATGATAACGGATGAACTGCTCCACAAATTTCCGGACTAACCCTCCCACCGAGTCATCCTTCCTGATTGGAATAAACCTCGCCACCTTCGTCAGTCGGTCGATGATTACCCATATCGAATCGTTCCCTGTCCTGGATCAAGGAAGTCCATGTATAAAGTCCATGGCGATATCATCAAACTTCCACTCTGGTACTGGGAGGGGCTGTAATAATCCTGCGGGGTTTTTGCACTCCGCTTTTACTAATTGGCACGCCTTGCAACGGGTCACGAAGTAGGTGATATCCTTCTTCATGTCGGGCCAGAACATAGTCTTCTTCAGATCTGCAGTCATCTTCGTAATCCCCGGGTGTACCGAATATCGACTACAATGAGCCTCTGTCATGATGTCTTCCCGGATCTGGCCTCCCTCTGGTATGTAGACCCGTCCTCTGAAGCATACTAAATCATCTCTCAGCGTATACTCTCCCGCAGTGCCTGCTTTTAAGGACCGGAATACCGGATCTAGCTGGGCATCCTGCCTCTGTCCATCCTTGACCCGCTCTCGTATGTCATCCGTGGCGATTAATGATGACAGGTATTCCCGGTATAGCCCAGGGTGATCCTCGGATACTAGGGATATTTGCATTTTATCAAACGTCTGAATCAACTCCAAGGCCATCAATGGTGTTCCTACTTCAGTGTTTGCGGTCTTTCAGCTCAATGCATCTGCTACCACATTCGCCTTTCCCGGGTGGTAGTGCATCTCGTACTGGTAATCTGCCAAAAATTCCACCCATCGTCTCTGTCTGATATTTAGCTCCTTCTGCGTGTCCACATACCTCAAATTTTTGTGGTCGGAGTATATGTCGCAGTGGACACCGTATAGATAGTGACGCCAGACCTTTAATGCAAAAATAACAGCTCCCATCTCTAAGTCATGGATTGGGTAGTTTTGCTCGTGCTTCTTCAGCTGCCGAGAAGCATAAGCTATCACATGGCCATTCTGCATAAGTACTGCACCCATGCCCTGGTAGGAGGCATCGGTGTAGACCTGGAATCCTTCTTTCCCTGAAGGGAGGGTAAGTATAGGGGCCGAAGTGAGTCGCCCCTTTAGCTCTTGAAAAGCCTCTTCACACCGTGGGGTCCAGGTAAAGGGCACCTCCTTCCTTGTCAGAGATGTGAGTGGGAGGGCGATACGAGAGAATCCCTCTACGAATTTCCGGTAGTATCCGGCAAGCCCTAGGAAATTTCGTACATCTGTGGCCGTCTTTAATTGTGGCCAGTCCCGAACTGCTTGGATCTTGGCCGGGTCCATTGCTAACCCAGCACCACTGATGATATGGCCTAGGAAGGCCACCTCCTTCAACCAAAATTGGCACTTGCTGATCTTTGCATAAAGCTTGTGCTCCCGTAGTTTCTTCAGAGTCAGCGTCAGATGTTGTGTGTGCTCCTCTTCTGTCCTTGAGTAAATGAGGATGTCATCGATAAACACGATGACAAATATATCTAAATACTGCTTGAACACCTGATTCATAAGGCTCATAAATGCTGACGGCGCATTTGTGAGCCCGAAGGGCATTACAGTAAATTCGTATAGTCCGTATCTGCTACTGAATGCAGTCTTCGGAATGTCCTCTTCCTGGATCCGTAACTGGTAGTAGCCTGATCTCAGATCCAATTTGGAAAAGAAGTGCGCCCCTTCTAGCTGGTCAAACAGCTCATCTATCCTTGGCAGTGGATACGTATTTCGGACTGTCAATCGGTTTAGAGCTCGGTAGTCGATGCACAGTCTCAGAGTTCCGTCCTTCTTTTTAACAAACAAGACCGGGGCTCCCCAAGGCGAAGAGCTCGGTCGGACAAATCCAGCCTCCACCAGTTCTTGGAGTTGGCTTCGAAACTCTGTCAATTCTTTCGGGGCCATCCGGTAAGGGGCCCTAGCTGCTGGCTTAGCCCCCGGCACCAGCTGTATCCGGAAATCCTGCTCCCGGTGCGGGGGTAGCCCAGGCAGTTTCTCCGGGAATACGTCGGCAAAATCTCGCACCACCGGAATATCCGAGGTGGAGACCTTGGTTTCAGTCATCTCAAATATTACTTCATACACTTCTTCTCATTGTAAGTGAGCCTTAACGGCCTGTAGAGATGACAATATGAGAGGGAAAGTAGATCTAATACCTTCAATGACGAGATAGGAGTCTCCATGTCTCACGGTAATCCTCTTGGATGAGCAATCGATCTGAGCGTGATTCCAGTTCAACCACGTCATTCCTAGGATCAAATCAAAGATTGGCATCTTTATGATTGTCGCTGGAGCTTCAAACGTCTTTCCGCCGATCTCTGCCTCCATGTTGCAATGGGCAGAGGTGAACAACTCTGATCCGTCGGGTAGTCGTATCCTCATCATCAGACCCGTGAATCTTTCCACGCCTTCCAATCCTTCTATGAAGGCCTTTGATACGAATGAGTGCGAAGCACCCGTATCAAATAGCGTATAAGCGGGTTTGCCGCTGATGAAAACTATTCCTGGGGTTTTGGAGAAATTAAATGTCTCAGAATTTTAGCTATGGTTTTCTTTCCTAGGTTGTCACTTTTATATAAGATTCAAGTTCATGAGGAAATAACTTAACCAAATTTTTTTTCAGACGTACCAGTGATTACTTGCTCCGGGTTCCGGGGCTGAGCCAGATCCAGTGCATAGATTTGCTCCCTCTGCTGCCTACGATCTGTACCCTGGAAGCCACGTCCTCGACCACGTCCTCGTCCTCCAAACTGCTGGGCATGCGGGGCAACCTGTGGTGCCTGTAGAGGTGCTTCCCTCATGGGGCAGTTTCTCCGAATATGCCCTATTTGGTGGCAGTTGTAGCACTCTGGTGGGGGAAATGTCATGCCCCCGGGTCTTGGTGCCTCCCTCATCTGAAGAGGCTGAGGAGCCAGTACCACCGGCTCCCTCGGCTCTCGTCTTATTTCCTGACGAGGTTGGTCTTCTATTCTTCTTCCTTCTCTCCCATCTGTGATGCGGCCCCGCCGCTGATCATTCCGGGCTCCCCGGCCCTGGTCCTCTGTTGGCCTCTTTCGACCCCGAGTCGTGTGCCAGTCGGCCTCAATCCTTTTGGACATTTCCAAGATCCGGGAGATAGGTCCGTCAGAAACGAACAGAAGGGCCTCCCTCAACTCCTCTCGTAAACCCTTGTAAAACCTTTTTGTGTAGCCCGCCTCATCTAGTTGATACGAATCTGCATAGCGAGCCAAGTGGTCGAACTCCCGATGGTACTCTACCACCGTCCTGGTACCCTGCTTCAATTGTAAGAATCGTTCCTCTAACTCATCCCTGGTTGATTGTGGAACAAAATGTTCCAGGAAAGCGGTCCTGAATTCTTCCCAAGAGATTTCTGAAACCTCCCTATCAGCAAATGTTGTATCTAGCAGCGTCTTCCACCACCTCTTTGCATGGGACTCTAGGCAGGAGACAACCAAGGCCACCTTCTCCTCCCAGGGACACCGTATCCCAGTCAGCATTACATACATAATATCTAGCCACTCCTCTGTCCGGACAGCTGACTCTGTCCCTAAGTAAGATGGGGGAGAGAGCCCTCGGAAAATGCTAAGCTAGTTGGCTCCCGGGTTTGGCTGCGGAGCCGGAACTTGCTGAGCCCTGAAAGCATCCAGGATGGCTGTCAGCGTCTGACTCATATCCGACTGTAGGAACGGAGTGGGAACCGGAGGAGGTGTCATAGTCGGAGTCTGCCGAACCTCGCCTTGTGGTGTTGGTTGCGCTGGGGGCTGTGTAATATAAGCCAAACATAAGGAAACTCAAAAAGTTAACTAAAAGTGGACAATTTTCCATGTGATTTTTCCTTTTGGGCCCACCACTGCTTCCGCTGCTTAGTTTGTCCGCAAACTAAACTCGAGCGGGGGTGTCCCAGGGTTAGTGGACTGCTACATTTCTGATCGAGGTTCCCTCTGATACCACTTGTAAGACCCCCATTTTTTTTCTTTTTCGACACCGGGGTCTTAGGCCCAGAACCACCGCCTTGCGGTGATACCTTCGCACCCGGGAAGGTCGTCACTATAAGACGCCGATTCTGCCGGCCAATTCGATCTCCACTGTAGCATAAGTATACAAGACAGTCCACAGACATATCACATATAAGAAATTTAAACTCCACGAAGAGAGTGTCCACAGGTAGTACACATAATAAAATCACGGGCTTATGCCCGGTACATCAAGTCCTCACTACATTTCACTCATCGCGGAAGCAAACTTATACAACTACTATAGATCGGGACTCACTGTCCCTGCTGTCTGGACTCCAGTGCTAGACTGTCCGATCTCCAAGCGTGCCGACCTCCGGGGCTGCTCTTCCATGCTGGGCTCCGTGGTCCCCTAAATGATGTGGTTCGAAAACCGTTAGTCTAAAAGACTAAGTCCTATCGTCCCCCACCCCTTCCCCCATGGCTCCTAAAGCACCGAGCGGGGAGAAGGAAAAGGGAAGGACATGAAAGTGGAGAGTATTCAAATTTCAGATGGCAGCGGAACTAAACTAACAGTGTAAGCATGATAATAATCGTACAAAATAAATAAGTAACTTTAACTTATGCGAGTATACATAAGCTAAGGGATCTTTTGCAGGGCTCCTATCGTATAAAAAGTCCCATACCGATTTATACGATAGGGTGTCGGTTCTATTAGCAGGTTTATAATGTTGAAAGAGAACCTTGACTTATAAGCACGCTCACACGAACTTATAGGCCAAGGGGTCGTTTAGCAAGGCCTAATGTATAGAGCGTCCCATACCGCTTATACATTAGGTGTCAGGTTATATGCGATGGTTATGCTATGAAATACATTTATGCCATGATGTGAACATGCATATGCAACTCACCCACTCGACTCTGTGTACACAGACCTTTTAGTTCCGCCTTTCGGAGCCGTTACCTCCCAGGATACCTCCGTAGTGGCAGACGGAAGCGGTGGGTTGGGCCTCGCCCACCTCTAAACCAGTAAAGCACTACCGGTCAGACCTATCGTACGCCTCAACGCTTGGTGCACTAAGCGGACGTCTGCGTACTCTTGCCGGCTGGCGCACCGGACTTCTGTTGGCAAAGTGCTAACCACACTTGCCGAGCCAACCATATTGGTGTCGGTGCATCGAACTCCCCAATATAGAAGACCCACCACCTTAAAACCTTTTATGCACATACAATAGTTATGAGTCAACCAACCAACCGAGCCGAAGCTCACCAGACAATTCCCGTCCATCATAATCTACAACCAAGCTAAAGTTCCCCGGACAATCCCGTCCGTCATAATCTACAACCGAGCTAAAGTTCCCGGACAATCCCGTCCGTCATAATCTACAACCGAGCTAAAGCTCCCCGGACAATCCCGTCCGTCATAATCTACTACCGAGCCAAAGCTCACCGGACAATCCCGTCCGTCGTAATCTACAACCGAGCTAAAGCTCGCCAGACCACCATCACAACTACTGGGCTTATTGCCCAAGTAACCCATACTATATCCCGGGACACTGGGTGGGAAAGTGTGAAACCCTAAGTTTACTATTTACTGTATGCTTACGAAGTTTTGACTCTTCCTAATTACTACGAGAAAGACGATTTTTCGTCGATCATGCGCACCACCTAACACTAGCCAACCCACTCTCACTACTCTTCTTTTCTTTCTATTGGGAAATCATCCACAACAAAAGGGTCTAACTCCAATAACTATCCCCGACCTTGTCTTATTCCAATTTAGCAATTTTGCTATATGCACACCAACTCAGACGATACGTTGAACCAGATAGGGGGTATTCTAAGTAATCATCCGAATGCCCTGAATTATTTACTGGAGACTTATCATGATGCAAATGGACTAAATCCAAAAGATTATCATTTTTCCAATTATTCTGATATTTATTTAAATTCCCGTAAAGCTTCTAAGGGCTACCCATTGAGCATGAAGTGCACTTTTCAGAGAGGTATAAAGCTTCATAAATTCATGATAAATTCTAAATAACCATTTAACAATAAATCCAAGATATAACAATTTTTCAAGTATTCAAGTGACACTAATCAATTTTTGAAAATATATCCTTTTTCATTTTATTAATGAAGTAAGTGCAATAAATATTCATCCAAAAATTCTTAATTAATTTTCTAAAGTAGATACTGACCTAAAAACATCATTGGCCAAATTTCATAATTATACAGTAAGTAAATTGCTCAAAATAATTTAAACAAACTAGATCCAAAATTGCTAAATGCAGACCACCAAGTCAATCTTCATGTAAAATGGGATGTATATAAAATAATCATCCTACACCCCTATAATAATTAATGGAGGTTCATTATGACCTTTAAGTTCTAAATCCAGAGTTCCAAAATTTTCCTTACTTATTTGATAATTCATTTAATTATTTTAATGTCTAAAATTTCCAAAAATGAACATGAAGTACTACTTTCATTCAAGGAATCATTTTACAAATTTTATATGTTACTCAGAATAATGACATAACTTATCTTCCCAAATATATATTTCTTTTCAGTAAAGCTTTATCTTTAAATCAAATATTCATTTAAGTCCTTGGAAATTCATTTAATAAATATAAAATAATGTATTGCTTCCAAAAATTCAGGGAAATTTCAATTATGAATCTAATGGCATATACATGGTTTGGGCCAAATTTCATAATTTATTTATTAGTAAATAGGCTTAAATGAATTTTTGAATAATTCCATCAAATGACAATCTTGTGAACTAACTACCTCATATACTTGTCCAAGAATTCTTATAAAATTTATATAAACTCTTTATGCTTCCAAACAACCTCTGCCAAAATTTCAGGACCTCTCAATTATCAGAAGTAGCATAATAAATTATCTACTTAATTTAAGCATTTCTTGGGTTACAAATGAAGTGCTATAATTATTGACCCAAAATTCCCCATTAAATTACCAGAGGCTCATAATGTCCTTAAGACCAATCTACCAAAATTTCATCTTAGTTTGAGGTGTTTAGCTAGCCCATTTGAACCCTAGAATGTTTGTGCCCTAAACTAGGGTTAGGGATTTTAGGGTCCTAAACCTTCCAAAATGCCCTAATAATTTTACCAGAGGGTTATAATTACCAAAACTCTATCCCTACAAAATTGCATATCCATACAAGGTGATTTGGCCATATGCCCTTCACAAGGTACAAAAGCCCTTCCTTAGGGTTTGACCTAAGATCTTGGGCCAAACCAACTCCACTGCCCCCAAATTTCCTTTGGGAGGTGTATCTTGTCATCCCAAACTAGTGTACAAAATTTGAACCTCTGTTGAGGTGAATTGGACACTAAAATCCAAAATTACAATTTGGACCAAAATACCCTTCTTAGGGCAAGGCTAGGGTTTGCTTGAATCCTATTCAAATCAACTCCAAACTTAATGAAATTTTAACCAGAGGTCTATATTGACCTCATAACCATCCCACCAAAATTTGGTTGAATTTGGACTTCATTTGACCCCTAATTTAATTTACCCTAGCATAATTAAATTATTTACAAAAACTATAGGAAAATTATTCCCAAAAATTCCCATTTTTTGTGCAGGGTCTAGGTATAGGGTAGGGTGAGCCCCTGCCAAAATTTCAGCTTATTTGGACCAAGGATCAAGTGTGGGCATCCAATTTAATGACTGACTATTCATTTGTATAGACCCCACCAAAATGAGTGCCCTGGCCAAACCAGTCACCCAATTTGGTTCAAACCAATTTTGGCTGAAAGTAGACTCATAGGGCTAGGTGTTTGATGTTGACCACTTTCTCTGAAACAGGCTCTATATATTTTTAATAATTAAAACCAGTAAATACCAATACTGTGACAATAATGAAATGATAATACACAAAACCTATAGTTCATATTTATTTAATAGCACGAATCTTGGCGCGCTTTAGACGGCATCCCGTCGTCTTCTACCTCCAGCCGACGGCTAGGATCTATCCTGCCTGGGCCATCTTCCAGCGGCTGCCGCCGTCGATCCGGCCACCTCCCCGGCCTGCCACCGCCGCCGACACCTTCGTGGTGGTCGGGGCTATCTCCAGGCGGCGGCTGGGCCGCCGGGAAGCACTATTCCGGCGATCTCAGCAAGCGGAAAAACCCGAGAAAATCCATGAATTTGAAAATCGGGTTGGGCTCAATTGAGCTCCAAGCTTGGCTCTAACGATTCCTATGATCTACCCGTGAGAGAAGGAGTGGAGGAGGACCTGAGTGGGCGGCTGTAGCCGGGCTGAACGTCGGATTGGCATGGTGGTGGCCGGTGGTGGTTGGCTTGTTTAGAAACGCAAGATAGGGCCTGGCTGCTTCAGGAAAAGTGTGGGAATTCATCCTTGGACCTTGCTGGAGCTTTTAAAGAGGATAGGGGAGGAGTTTGGTGGCTGAATTGGCATGTGCCATTTTTGGCCATAGTCCACATTGGCGGCTAGGTTGGTAGGGGTGGTGGAGCTTGCTCCAGCCAGTCCAAAAAGGCTGCTAGACTCCCCCTTGTCCTTCTGAATTGAATGGGGAGGTTGGGGAGGGGGGAGGAGGAGCACAAAGTCCTCCTTCCTTCTCTTCCTTCTCTTTCTCTCTCCTCCATGGATGACTTTCTCTCTCCTAGTCATCAAGCCTGAAATTTAGGCTCCTACATGTCACATGTCAGCCCACCAATCCATTTGGCCACTTGGGTCAAGGTTAGCCCTAATGAAATAGGCTTGAGCTTGAGTTAGCCCATTTGGGCTAACTTGACCCAAAGTGGGACTAGGGCCCACCTAGGTCAATTTGATCCTTGAGGTTTCCTTAATAGGTCCTTGGTGACCCATTAGCCTCCCCTAGGGTCAAGGTGGGGTTGAATTGGCCCTTGAAGGTCACTTGGCCCTTAACTAGGGCATTTTGACCATTTTAGGTTAAGGGTTGACTTTGGTCAAACTAGCCCCTTTGATTGGTCCCAATGGGTCCTTGGTGACCTATTGGCCTCTCACTAGGCTTATGAGGGTAGGGGTGGTGTCTATTGGGCTAAGGGACTGCAATTGACCCTTGTGTAGGTCAATTTGACCTAATTAGGGCTATATTTGACTTTGGTCAACTTAGCCCTATTGACTGCTTTCCATGGGTCCTTAGTGACCCATTGACCTCTCACTAGGGTTATGGAAGTTTGGGTGGAGTATATTTGGCTAATAGACTGAAATGGACCCTTGTTTAGGTCAACTTGACCTAGCTAGGGTTATAGTTGACTTTGGTCAACTTTGGTCTTTTGACTGCTCTCCATGGGTCCTTAGTGACCCATTGACCTCTTTCTAGGGTTATAAGGGTATGGGTGGGGTCTTGGAGTCTTGGTGAAGTCCCATGATCACTTTTAGTCAAGGTTCTGAGATCTGCTAAGTGCAGACCACAGTGGCCCTATTCACACTACCAGGTCCACTTGCCTCTTCCTTGGGCTTCCTAGGGTTTTGTCATGACAAAACCACTCCTAGGGGTCTAGTTGGAAATGGGATGTTACACTTTCTAAGGGATAATGTAGAGAAAAATAAAATTGAACTTCAGTATATCCCAACTGATTTGCAAAGGGGAGATATTTTCACCAAACCTTTGCATGAAAAGAAACATACCTTCTTCCTAAATCAGTTAGGAATGTTAGATGGAGGCAGCCTAAAATAAATCCCAAGATTTTGTAAATCTAAAAACAGACCAAGACTAGGCTAAAAATTGGTATTTTCTAGTGTCTGTAGGCTGTTTTCTGTCTCTGAACTGCGCTCGATGTTTTTCCAAAAAGCGTCGAACAGAGATCGACGTTTCCAAATAGCGTCGACCAGAGTTCAGCGCCGTCTATTAGCTTTTAGCTATCCTTCTTTCTATTCATAGATCGTCGATCTGAGCTCGACGCTCTCCAGTATCGTCGAACGGAGATCGACGTTATTGAAGACTCTTCAGATTCCATTAGAAGCCCAGATCATCGAACGGAGTTCAACGATCCTTCCTTTCCGCCGTCGAACCGTAATATAAAAATCATTTTTCATCGTCGTTCTTCGATTGTGCATTCATACTCTCTGCAATTTCTTTCTTTCCCTCCAAACTCTACTACACTTGGTTGTGTTTGGTAATTTTTTGTAGGTCTTCAATGGCGGTGAATGTTGCGGCTCTCGCGAAGATGAAGTTTGATACCGGGTTTGATATTGATATGGATTCATTCGACGGCAGCGATCAAATCTTCAAGGATATCCTGGAACTATTCAAGGAACAATAGTTAGTGGATATTATGTCGACCAGAATGAAGATTGCGGCTGACGAAATAAAGGAATGGGTATTTACTGCAAACAATCTGGATGAGAATACTATAGTCGGTACTATCAGCGGGATTCAGAATTTGATTCTATGTTGGATAGAATGGGTCACTCTGCTGCAAACCCTAAAAAGTTATTGAAAAAGAATCTATCCATTGAATTTCGATTTTTTGCTGATGTTGTGGGGAATGTGCTGCTGGCTAAGCACTCAGCACATTATACCATATCCAGGTATCAGTTCTGTTTGATGGGAGCCATAGTGGACAAGAAACATCTGAATTGGGGAACAATCTTCTTTGATTTGATCAAGAAGAAAATTAATAAAAGTTTTGTCAATTTTGGGAGGATTTTAGGGGTTTTCCTGCACTCTATGTGCCCAAAGCTGCTGGTTTCCAATGGGATGCACATTAATGCATCTAAAAGATTAACATGTGCCCTATTTGGGAAATGGGACAGGCAGATCATCAAACCTGCCAGGACTACTATATCATCAGGCACAAGGACTCCTGTAGTCACTTCCCCTCAGGCTCCAGCCCTCATGGAAGAACTGCCTGCCTCCACCTCTGCTCCTCCTTCTCCACCTCTTGTTTCTACCTCCACCTCCACATCAACCACAACAATCTCCACAACCATAACCATCTCTTCCCCCATTACCATCTCATCACCTCTTTCACCTCCAGCCACCTCAAAATCATTCCATCCACTCCACTACTATCCACCTCTTTCCATTCCATCTTTCAACATATTGGAAGATTCCTTCATGGATGATTCCCCTTCCTCTCCTCATGAGCTTCCCTCTACCTCCTCCTACCAACAACTTCTTCATGATATACTCTCCCAACCATCCTTCACTCCATCCATCTCCACTATCCCTATCTCTCAACCATCAATTCTACCATCTACCACAACATCAACTGCAGACCACTAACCATCAGTTCAAGATATTCCATCCTCCTCCTCTACTCAAGTCCCACTTGAGCAAGTGGATTAATCAGCTTTAGCAGATAGGCTATATGGGATACTGGCCCCAAAGCTAGTATACCTGCTGGAGACAACCATGGTTCCAATCCTGCAATCAATAAAGGAGCTATCTGATAGGCTAACCTCTTTTTCCTCTCCTCAGGCAATTCCTTCTATGGAGTGCCTTGATCCAGTCATGACTGAATCAAGGCAGGGGGAGATGCCTTATAAAGCTGAGGAACTGCCTGAAGTGATCTACGTCTGCCAATCATCCCTACTGCTGCTCCAGTACCAGTGATTACAGTGGACCTCAGGTCACTGTTGTTTGAGTTTGATATTCTTTACAGAAAAAGCTTACCAACTCAGGGAGTTGAAGACCTCACTAAGGCCATTGTGCCTATTTCTATATATGATACCAGCCTGATCATATCCTATGTCAATTCTCTTAAGGCTGAGGAAGCTGTTGCTACTATTAGTGCTGCTGCTGCTGATATTTCTGTTAAATCTACTGATATTGAGATGTTATCTGTTGATACTGCTGTTGCTGAAGAACTAGCAAGTTATCTGGAAGAACAAGTTTCTGAGAAACCTGTTGATGCAACTTCTCCACAAGTGTCTGTTATTCCAACTGATACTGCTGAGATTCCTACTACTGTTCCAACACCTCCTGCTCCTGCTGATTCTGAGAAATCCAAACTTCAAGAGGAATACATAAAAAGAATTGATGATCTTTATGACAGACCATAGAGCTTTGACAGTGACAAATTCAATACTAAATCTGATGACTCTGCTGGCACCATTGCCAAAAAGAGGAAAGATAGAAGCAAAGCTATGATGAGAGTTCCTCCTGCCAAGGCCAAAGATGCAAATGACATACCATATTATATTCTGCATGACTGCTAGATTACAGAGCCCTGGATGCAATATTCCAAAAATCAGTTAAAGGCTATGAAGAAGAAAAGGAAACTAGACAAGTATGAGAAAGGATCCTCTCAGTATCAACCTCCTCCTCCTCCTCCTCCAGATTCAGGATCTGGTGGAGGCTCTGCATTTAAATCTTTAGATTCAAAGTAAAGTTCCTCTCAACCCTCTCAAATATATCAGCCCAGAGGACAGTATCAAAAAGGTTATCATTCAAGAAGAGGACAACACAGAGGAAGTCAGAGAGAATATAGAACCTATTCCAGACAGCAAAGGGAAGGACAAGGGCATATGGATTCAACTCAAGGTCCTTTTCCTTACAAACTCGGAGATACTGTTGTTACAAGAACATCTACTGCTTCAGAAACTATAAATAGATATGAACCTTCAATTCCTTTTAAGGATCCAGAAAACAATCCAGTATCATGGACTGCCAGGATGAAAGAGCTTGCTGCTCTAAATCAGTTGAAAATGGCCAGAGAACAAGGGAAAGATACTTCTAACATCACTACACTTTCAGAACAAAGAAAGACAGAATTGGAGAGATATGCTTCAAGAAAGTTCTTTGATCCTGAAGATTACATGAAGCTGCACCCTGAGGCTGTTGTCCCAAGGCCAAGATCCCAAACCTCCTTAGGTGCAGAAGATGATAGAAGATCAAAGAAAGATGCTCTCAATCCCAACAGGGAGATTTTATTTAAGAAAGGAAGTAAAAGGAAATGAATTCTGTAAGCAGACAGTACATCTATATCTGAACATTTGCTGACATTCCTTTTGAGTTCTGCAATGCTGCTTTGATTATCTTTTCTGTATTGTTAGTTTAGTTTTTCTGTTTCTGTATGTATGATTTTGTATTTCCTAATTATGTCCTGTAAATAGTAATCCTAACCCAAATAGGGGGAGATTGTTGGAACACCCTATTACTAATTTGGGCAAGGATCACTATATTATTAGGAAAATTATTTGACCTAGTTGTATAGTTGAAAAGGTCAAATTAGAATGAGTCTAGGGCTTAGAACTTAGGTTTGGAGCTGCCCCCAGGACCACTCAGAGATCAGGACTAAGTACTGAGACAAGACAATTTTTGTCGAGCTCAGTTCGACGATCGTAGAGCTCAGGTCAACGTTTTCTGTCTCTAGTATAAATCCAATCTCTGAGCTCAGTTCAACGATCGTAGAGCTCAGATCGACGATTTCTGTGAGAGATCGACGCTTTCAGAATTAAAATTCAAGAACAGTTATGGAATTCATTCATATTCTTCCAGAGTTATTTTCTGCATTTATTACAAAGGATTCTCTAGCCGTTTCAAGCAATCTGATGTAAGTTTCAAGGAAGGACTAAATGGAATATTGCTTAGGACTTTCCCCAGAGATAGTTGTCATTTATGGAAGTCATTTATGACTGAGTAACGGCCATCTAAGTCAGAATATGATATACTCCTTCAGTATATGTTTTTGAAAATACAACAGATCAATACAATCATAGAGACAAGAGATATACAGCAGAATTAGATTGAAAAGAGACACAGAAGAGTGAACAACAAAAACTCTCTGATCAAGAGTTCATCTTCTGAGATTTACAAATTTACTGAATTCCAAATCTTCAAGAACACAAGAAAGTTTTCTGTGGAGAAAATCTTCTGCTGCTCAACTCCTCCAAATCATCAAGTGTTCAAAAGCTTCAACATCAAGGACTCCAGACATCACACATTTCAGCATCTGCTGAAATCATCTTTTGATGTAGATCTGAAGCACCTGAAGACCTATCACCCTAGCAAAGCTCTCCTTCCTGAACCTTTACAGATCTCAGGGGGAGCTTTAACATCATCTTCAACTTTTCTTCTCACAGACTGTTGATAGAGAAGAACAACTCAACTCTTTCTTTCTATTTCCTTTCCCTCCTGTAAAAGGGTTTTTCAAAACTCCCTTCAAAAGTTCTGAGACTGGTTTCTGAGACATTGTCAAAACTCAGTGGTGGCAAGACACCTTATCAAAAAATCTAGTTTTGGTTTTTGAGCACCTTATCAAAAGCTCATTGGTGCCCAGGACACCTGATCAACTATTCCTGCAGTGGATTCCTACCAAGGGTGGTAGAAGAGTGGATGTACCCAGGTTGTTGGGGAACCACTATAGATCCTTGTGTCATCTGGTTGCTTTGTGTTTGTCTTTGCTGTGTGCTGTGTGATTCTTTATTTCTTTCTTTAGTTTTTACTTCACTGGAAGCACCTTACACATATACATACATTTAAGTCTTCCACTGTTGTACTATTTTAATTGTGAATTATTTTAAAATACTCTTTTCACCCCTCCCCCCTTTAGAGTTAAGGTAGATCTTTTCCTCACTTTCATTGTCAACATAAGAGATATCTAATGCCTCCAACTCCCAAATCAACCGCTCGTCATGAACCAATAACCAGTTGTCTTGCGCGGGAGCCCTGCGACTCAACGCATCAGCAACTGCATTGCCTTTCCCAGGCACATAATGAATTTTAAATGTATAGTCCCCCAGGAACTCCATCCATCTCCGCTGCCTCATATTTAGATCCTTCTGGTCTAACAGGTATTTCAGGCTCTTGTTGTCGGCATAAATATCGACCTTTACGCCGTACAAATAATGCCTCCACAGCTTAAGAGCAAAAATCACGGCCGCTAACTCCAAGTCATGGACCGGATAATTTCTCTCATGCACTTTCAGCTGACGCAAGCCATAAGCTATAACACTACCATGCTGCAGTAGCACGCAGCCCAAACCACTGCCCGAAGCATCGTTGTAGATCTCAAAGCCTTCGGTCCCACTCGGCAAACTTAGCACTGGCACGTTGGTCAATCGACCCTTCAACTCTTCAAAAGCATGCGTGCACTCCGACGTCCAAACAAACTTCTGATCTTTCCTTGTCAAAGTCGTAAGAGGTAACGCTATCCGCGAGAAGTTCTCTACGAAGCGCCTGTAATAGCCGGCAAGCCCCAGAAAACTCCGGACATCTGCTACCATAGACAACACAAGCCACTCGCATATTGCAACTATCTTCACAGGATCCACCGCAATCCCTTCTCCAATGACTATGTGACCAAGGAACGCTACTGAGGGCAACCAAAACTCGCATTTGGAGAAATTTGTGTATAGTTTGTTCCTCCTCAGCGTCTCCAAAACCAAATGCAGATGCTTGAAGTGATCCTCTTCGCACTGTGAGTACACCAATATTTCGTCAATGCAGACGATCAAAAAGTGTTCTAAGTACTCCCTGAACGTTTTGTTCATCAGACCCATGAATACTGATGGCGCATTAGTCAGCCCAAATGGCATGACCGTAAACTCGAAATGCACATATCTCGTGTTGAATGCTGTCTTTGGGATATCACTTTTCCTTATTCTCAGCTGATAGTAACCACACTTAAGATCCAATTTTGAGTACACCGATGACCCGACTAACTGATCAAATAGATCATCTATCCTTGAGATCGGGTACTTGTTCTTTTCCGTTAACTTGTTTAGTTCTCTATAGTCGATACAGAGCCGCAAACTTCCGGCCTTCTTCTTAATTAAAAGGACCGGTGCGCTCCAAGGTGACGAACTTCGACGCACATAACCCTGCTCCAACAACTCTTCAAGTTGAACCTTTAGCTTCGCCATTTCCTTAGGCGCCAACCTATAAGGAGAGCGTGACATAGGTTTGGCACCTGGCACTAGCTCAATCGTGAAGTCGATCTCCCGCCGGCGTGGGGCTCTGGGAAGATTATCCGGGAACACGTCAGGGTACTCGCACACTACTGGGATACTACCCAAAGTGGGCTTAGGCTTCGTAGCCTCCACTAGCGTGAAGAACAGCTCTGCACCAGCACGAACTGTCGTGACCACCTGAAGAGCGGACATTAAGGTCTTGCTCGACCCCTTCAAACCCGCAATATTGTCTCTCGGTCAGCTCCCAACTTGACTTCCTTACGATTGCAATTGATGTATGTCGTCTGCTCCGAAAGCCAGTCCATACCAAAAATGACGTCGAACTCTACTAGCGGTAGTAACGATGCTAGCAAGTCAAACTCCTGACCCCCAATACGAATCTTTAAGGCACATACTCTGTCTGCGCGCATAGAACACCCATTCGGCAACAACACATCCAATTTGTCCTTCACCATCGAAGAAGGAACTCCGATGCGCGATATGAAACCTTCGGACAAAAAGGAGTGTGAAGCTCCCGTATCGAAGAGTGCTCTCGCTGGATTATCACAAATCAGAACAAAGCCTATACAAACAGTAATAAGCTAACAAGCACAAGGTAACATTATTTAAAGCTAAATGGCTATAAATTTAAACCGTACCTGTAACCACATCCGCTTGTTTGATGGCCTCCTGCTGGCCAAGATTGTAGACTCTTGGTTAAGTCGGAGCATAATGGGATGCAGTTGACTCCACTGCCTTGTCCTTTTCCTCGTAAGTTGCTCCCTGCTTCCTCTCGGACTTTGGACGTCCGCTCCAACAGTCACAGGCAAAATGCCCCGGCTTCCCACAAGTAAAGCAAGCGCCCGGGGTTCAGCCCGTGGTCTCTCCTGAAGCACTAGAAGAAGGAGCTGGGCCCGAAGTCCTCGCCTTCATAAAGAATTTACGATAATTAGACATCGAGGTGGTCGACACCTTAAACTCTATCTTCTTAACACTGGAGTCTTTCTTTGCTGGACATTCTTTATATCTTTCTCCAAAGACCGGGCCGTGGTTACCAGGGTCAAGAAGCCCTGCGTCATCGTCCCCGAGAGCAGTAGTCTTAAGTCATCCCTCAGACCTTCATAGAATCGGTTTGTCTTTCGCTCCTCATCAGCGAAAGTAGCACTTGCATACCGACCCAAACGTGTAAATTCATGGAGGTACTCATCCACGCTACTCTCTCCATGAACCAACTTCTGAAACGCGTTCTCCAATGCAATCCTCAGAGCTGAGGGGAGGTATCGAGCCAAGAACAGTCTCGAGAATTCTTCTATCGAGACGTCAGTAAGTTGTCTACCCCTTAAATGGTGTA
Source organism: Platanthera zijinensis (assembly GCA_039513925.1). Classification (NCBI taxonomy): domain Eukaryota; kingdom Viridiplantae; phylum Streptophyta; class Magnoliopsida; order Asparagales; family Orchidaceae; genus Platanthera; species Platanthera zijinensis. The sequence goes on along the minus strand of CM077098.1, from coordinate 51,025,166 downwards.
ACTCCAAACCTTCCCACCACAGTCTTGCATCACCATCCAACAAGAAAGTTGCAATAGTGGTCTTCTGCCACTCTTTCGTCTCTGTAGCTATAAAGACTCTCTTAACTCTAGAGAGCCAATCCTCTGCTTGGGTTGGGGTTCCCGTTCCCGAGAACACTGGAGGATTAAAGCCCATAACGTGCTTGAGTTGTTTCTCAGTTTCTCTCCTAGGCAGCATTGGCTCCACCACAACCTGCTCCACTCTCCTAGGTTCCTTCGCTTGGAGCGGTACTTGCTCCACAGCAGGGGCAGGCTGCTGCACTTGTCTCGCAGGTTGTACATTAATCATAACAAACACTGCTTCAACTACCAATCGTATGGTTTCAGCCGAAGGAGGTGGTATTGGCGCATCGTTCGGTGCGCTACTTTCTTCAGAAACTGGACGTTCTGACAGCCCCGCACCACTCCTGGTCACCTATAGTCGTACAAAACACCATTAAGTGACCAAACAATCTTGCAAAAAGTAATTATAGGAACACGCAGGTTTCTCAAACATGTGTATTTTCATTCCTAAGTGGACATTCATAGGACTTTTCATGTTATAATGATGACGCACACACATGTGCTCACCACCCCTTAAAGTGAATTCGTCCACGAATTTATTTAAGCCTGACCGAAACCTGTAGTCTGACACCAAATTGTAACACCCAAATCTGTCACATAGCATATAGCAGAAGGTCTGGTCGGGGCCCGATGCCATATACCACGGACAGATCAAAGGGTTACTCATTGAAACCATTCTTCCAATCGTAACGTCCTACACAGAGCATCTAGCGAAAGCAATTTATTAAGTTGCAAAAATAAGAACCCAGCCACAAGCATGAATGTCCACTATCGAACCCAAACAGGAATGAATTACAAAGTACACAAAGTACTGGCCTTATGGCCTTGCAAGAGTTCACTAAATTTAAAACATTGTCTTCCATACTTCGGCGCACAAGCCGGTCACACAAGAGTTAAACAAGTAAACAAAACAAGGCCTTCAAGGGCCGGCTCAGCAACAAGGGCTTTGGCCCGCTATTTGCCGCTCGGCTCTGCAGTACCTGCAAGCACAATTCACCGCAATGGTGGTAAACAAGAGTAACGGTCAGCTAAAGCTGACCAAATTATAACGATCCCTCCCCCAAACTCGGAACAACGATGCTCCTTCCCTGCACATATTAGCATAATAAGCATTATAGTGAATAATCACAACATCACGGGTATAGGCACACACGGTCGCACAGTCCGTGCTCTCAGGGCACTTACACGGTGAACCTGGTCAAAACCGCGGTCTCACCACCGTCCCTTAGACGGGAATAATCATGAGCATTTTAGTCTTTCCGGCCTAAGTCTAAGAACCTCCATCTATGACAACGGTAAGTGCCATGTACTTTATGTCTCTTCAACCGAACGATAGAGAGCGAGTACAGATCCGCCTAACCCGTTGCTCACACTGCAACGTCAATTTAATCCATATACGCGGGTAAAGCTTCCCTGACTCCCAAAACGATCAAACATGCACATAACCCAGTTATGTTCAAGGCTGTCTCCTAGGCCACCAAGTTGGCAGAAATGCGTTTCCACCCAGTTATCCGGGTGCACCTTGGATTTTATCCCCAAGACTCCCTGTTGCAATCTACCGCGTAGAAAACCCGAAAACAAGCAAAGGCACGGAGTCATCTCCGGCTAATCATGCACAATGAAACATCACCGATCCAGACCAACTTGTCCGGGTAGGCTTCACACACCATGCCTATGTCCATATCTCGATTTCGGACTCTACATGCAAATAAGGGGGACTATTCACATCTACCCCAAGGAACGCCGCACACTCACCGCACACTCCCACTAGCAAGTTTCCTTATGCAAAAGAAGGAGAGCTTCACATGCTCAAGAAGAAAATCATTACCCTAGCATTTCTCTTCAGCACCATGGAAATCTATATGGATGAAAAGCACCGTATCGGCCTCGCCTTCGCAGATTTGGACTTGGATCAAGGATCAGAGCTCTGAAGCTCCACCGGCAGCTGGATCTCACTTCCTTCTTCTTCCTTGATCACCCCTCTCTTTAGAACTTTAGAAAGAGAAAACCCAAATAGGATGAGGTTTCTAAGCCCTATTCCCGGGTATATCAAAGCAAGAACAACCCTGAGCCGTTGGATCCCAAAATAAGGAAACGGATGGCCACGATTCGCACTTAAAATCCAAAACCTGGGCTGAACACAGCTTGCGACATACCGATGTCCAAGGCTGTGTGCCTCAATCGATGCTGAAACCGTCGCATCCCGAAAAGAACACGGGCTCTCGAAACGCCTGTGTCATCAAGTACACACTCGTGTAGCTGGGCGTGTTCCTCCATCGACACCGGTCCAGCACCAAACCGAGGAGAACATGAGTATTCGACACGCCCGTGTCGAATTTGACATGCCCATGTCAGACCCGAATACGCCTGGGCTCGGGCCTTGTCACTCTCCCGACACAACTCAGCTAACAACCCGAGTAGGACACGGCTTGGGACACGCCCGTGTCTCATATCGTGTTTGTTGTTCGATAATCGTCGACTATAATTTCGTCGACCACACGGCCATCGTAGAACCCGAGTATGTCACGCCCCTGGGACACGCCCGTGTCAAAGGTGGTGTGACCTCTACCAAGTCCAAGACTTGGCTCAAAACGCCACCCGTCCCTCTTTTGAGTTTTGGGGCGTTACACTGCACTTCCAGCTCGTACTCTTGCAACATTAAAATACATCAGATGAGTCATTACTTTGCATCCTTTTTTTGCATGAGGTACTTAAGAGCAGTATGATCAGTGTACACAATGACCTTTGATAGCACTAGGTATGGGTGAAATTTCTCCAATGTGAAAACCACTGCTAATAGCTCTTTCTTAGTAATGGTGTTGTTAAGTTGAGCATCATTCAAAGTACGACTTGCATAATAAATTAGTGGAAAACCTTATTCTTCATCTGTCCCAAGACTGCTCTGACAGCGAAATCACTCACATCGCACATCAATTTGAATGGTAATGTCCAATCCGGGGACGTGAGAACTAGGGCACTAGTCAGACAGCTCTTCAATGTGTAAAAAGCTTGCAAGCAATTTTCATTAAAGTTGAATAAAACAACCTTTATAACATCCCATTTCCTATTAGACCCCTTTACTTAGATTAGGTTAGGACATGTGGTGGGGGTATGAGTTTAGACTAGGTTTGAACCATAGAGTTAGGGTGTAGTGACATGGGACCCACTATAGGGCTCAAGTTAACCCAAATCAAACAAGCCCAAATTGGGGTCTTAGCTACACATTGTCCCCACCACTATACCCCTAACCCTAATAACAATCTAAGTGAACCATAAGCAATGTCATTCGATCACCTATTGACCCAAGTTGACCCAAGTCAACCATAAACATAAATTGGTCAAACTCACACCTAAAGATCCAATTAGCCCAAGTAGGGCACCACCATGGACCAACCCAAGTTGGGTGGCACCATTGGGTCCATGACCATAAAGTGGAGCCAGCCCACTCATCATGTTGACCAAGTCAACCTAAAAAGTCAACAAGTCAACTTAGGGCTTAAAGAGAGAACATAATATGAGCCAAGCCCATTTCTAATGGACTAAGCCAATGTCTCAAGGCCCATGACCAACCCAAGAGGTCAATGACAGCCCTAACCCTCTGAAATAGGAGAGAGAATGCATGCAAGGGGGGTAACTTAGGGATTTTGGAGAAAATGAGGAGAGAGAAGAGAGGGAAAGAGGGGATGTAGGCCATGTGTCCCTCCTTCCCTCTGCCCAAGCTCTTAGCTGAGCTTCCAAGGCTCTTTTCAGTAGGATTGAGGGGTTGGTGGACATATGGCAGCCAGGTGGAGCTTACAAAGCTCATGGTAAACCTCCAATAATAAAAACTACTCCCACAATCACTCCCAGCCAAATCTAAGCCCACAATCAGCTTCAGGAGGTTAAAACGAGTGGATTTCGACTGTTGGAGAAACGGAGAATCAGGCTAGATCGCCGGAGCAAGCCTCGACCATGGCTCATCGCCACCATACTTCCCGCCAAGCCTAGCTGCAGGTTCGTTTCGCCACACCTCACCCCGTGCTAGCTTTCTAGATCAAATAGGTGATACATAGGCTCAATTGAGCCCGATACCAAGTGTGCCATGAGCTAAAATGTCAAGCTTTTTTTCTTGCTCAGGATCGCCGGAGGATCCGCCTCCGGCAGCCTCACCGCCGGGAAATGCTAGCCACCAACTCAACGGAGGTGGTGGCGATAATCGCCAGCGGTGGCGTCGGCCCAGATGGCCGGAATAATCCAGAAAACCCGGCCCAGGAAAATTGAATCTTGGTCGTTGGCTGATTGGGGATGATGGCTAGGAGCCGTCAGATCTGATGAATTGATTTGATATTCCATTATATTATAAACAGTATTATTATTGTAGCACTTTTACAGTGTTCTTGCATGAAGATTTTAGGTCTGTTAGAGGCACATTCAGAGGTAGTTATCAGCATAAACAATATAGGTATTGACCTTACCTTTAAAATGACACCCTAAACTTTGGATTTAGTAAAGTAGAACTCCTTTTAGGACCATTCTACCATGACTTCTCCTAGATTAGGGCAGATCTTAAAATAAATGCCCAAGCCAAACAATAAGTCCTCATGACCTAAAATTTTGGTCAGGCTTGTGTTAAGGGTAAATCTAGGCTCTGAGCAAAAATGGGAATTTTTTGTAAGACTTTTGCTATAGTATTTGGTGAAATACTAATAATTAAATAAAGTGTATTTTTGAAGATATATGACTCCAAATGACCCCAAATTTTGGTACCATATCCATTAGGTCAATATAAAACCATTGTATAAATTTAAGGTCATTGTGACCTCTGCATGTTTGGGAAATCCTACATGCATGATATAAGTATGTTCAAGTTTTGCGTGCCTATAGTAAAAATAGGAAAATGGGGATTTTGCCCATTTGGACCATTGCATGTAACACCCCGAAACTCAAAAGAGAGACGGGTGGCATTTTTAAGCCAAGACGGGGTTTTGAAGCAGGTGACACGGGTATCGACACGGGCATGTCGGAGGCCGTGTCAGGGCGTGTTCGACCACGGGTCGTGCGGTCGACGCTTTGGCGGTCGACGATCGTAGAAGGCTGGAACACGGCCTGGGACACGGGCGTGTCCCAGGGCGTGTCAGGCACACGGTATGTGACACGGGCTTGTCACATGGTCGTGTCCTCCTCGGTACATTTCTGGTCCTGTGCCATTTTTGGCACACGGGTAATGACACGGGTGTCGACACGGGTGTCGACACGGGTGTGTCATCTGACACGGGTAGTGACACGGGCGTGTCATCCGACACGGGTAGTGACACGGGTGTCGACACAGGTGTGTAATCTGACACGGGTAGTGACACGGGTGTCGACACGGGCGTGTCGGTGGCCGTGTCCTTCTCGGGTTGGGTAAGCTGGCCGATTGCACACGGGGGGGGGGGGGGGGGGGCGTGACACGGGTCCCGACATGGGCGTGTCGGAGGCCGTGTCGAATGCCGTGTGCTGGTTTTTGAGTCGGTCGCGACGGCAAATGGGTGACACGGCCAGGCACACGACCGTGTTACAACCCGTGTTCGGCCCCAGATTTTGTATTTTGAGGCCTAATTGTGGCCGTCCGTTTCCTTAGCTTGGGATCCAACGGCTGGGGGTTGTTCCTGCTGTGTTTAAGCCGGGAATAGGGTTGGAAAACCCTCATTTCACTTGGGTTCTCTCTCTCTAAAGTCTAGAGAGAAGGGAGAGCTTGGAGGAGGAAGAAGGAGGTCAACTCCGGCCGTCGGTGGAGCTTCGGAGCTCCGATTCTCGATCCGAGTCCAGATCCGCCAAGGCGAGGCCGATACGGTGCTTTCCATCCGAGTGGATCGTCATGGCGCCAAGGAGAAACGCAAGGGTAACGATTTCTCATCCTTGGGCATGTGAAGCCCTTTTTCCCTTTGCATAGGAAGCCCTCTCTCGCGAGTGAGCGAAGAGTTGGAGCGTTCCTTGGGGTAGATATATAAAGTCCCCCTTGTGTAGAGTCCGTATGCGAAAACGGACATAGGCATTGTGTGTGAAGCCTATCCGGACAAGTAGAGCCGGATCGGTGATGTTGCATTGCATATGAACTAGGGAAGACTCCGGGTGGTTGGGCGTTTTTCGGGTTTTCTACGTGGTAGATTGCAACAGGGAGCCTTGGAGATTAACTCCAAGGTGCACCCAGAAAACTGGGCAAAAGCGAGTTTTGCCAACCCGATGGACGGGGAGCCAACGTGAACATAACCGGGTTATGTGATTGTTGTGGCGGAAACGGGACTCGGTGAGTCTTGACCTGCGCATATGGCTTAAATTGCCGTTGCGATATGAGCACGGGTCAGGCGGAACCGTACCCGATCTATTTTGTTCAGTGGGACCATTGGCATGGATGAGAGTCTTCGGTGGTCTATGGCTTAAATTGTCGTGACCAAGGCCAAGAAGACAAGACGCTCATATGGTTGGCCGTCCAAGAGGCGGTGGTGGAACGGGAACGTCTATGGCTTGAATTGACGTGACGTTGGCCGGTTCACCGTGAATGTGCCCTGAGTGCATGGGGTGTGTGGCCGTGCGAGCCTATGCCTGTGATGAAGTGTGTTTACACTATTGTTGTTGCCTACTAATAAAGTGCAGGGAAAGAGCATCGCCGCCCCGATTTTGGGGGCGGGATCGTTATAATTTGATCAGCATAGCTGATCGTTATTTTGTTTACCACCGGGCGGTGGATTGTGGCTTGCAGGTGCTGCGGAGCCGAGCGGGAAATAGTGGGCTAAAGCCCTTGAAGCTGTGCCGGCCCTCGAAGGCCTAAATGTTTATGTTTTTCCCGTTTATCATGTATGGCCGGCCTGCGTGCCAAGGTTTGAAAAACACTTTATTTAAAGCAAACTGTTGTAAGGCCTTAAGGCCCGTACTCGTGTATTGTACATTCCTATTTGGTTTGTATAGTGGACATTCATGCGTGTGGCTGGGTTCTTTCCTTTCTTGCAACTTAATAATTGCTTCCGCTAGGTGTTGTGTAGGACGTTATGATTGGTCGATTGGTTTCAACGCGTAACCAACCGGTCTGTCCGTAGTATATGGCGTCGGGCCCCGGCCGGACCTACTGCTATATGCTATACGACGGATAGGGGTGTTACAAATTGGTATCAGACTACTGGTTTCGGTCAAACTTAAATGAATTCGTGGACGAATTCACTTTAAGGGGTGGTGAGCACATGTGTGCGTCATCGTTATAACATGAGAAGAACCCATGAATGTCCACTTAGGAATGAAAATACACATGTTTGAGGAACCTGCGTATTCCTATAATTGCTGTTTGCAGTAATATTTGGTCGCTTATCGGTGTTTTGCACGATTATAGGTGACCAGGAGTGGTGCTGGGCCGTCAGAACGGCCAGGTTCTGAGACAAGCAGTGCGCCAAGTGAAGCGCCTGCAACACCTCCGTCTGCCGAGACCATTAGATTGGTGGCAGAAGCTGTCTTTGCTATGATTAAGGCGCAACCTGCAAGACAGGTGCAGCAGCCTACTCCTGCGGGGGAGCAAGTGCCGCTCCAAGCGGCGGAGCCTAGAAGGGTTGAGCAGGTGGCGGTGGAGCCGGAGTTGCCTCGGAGAGCAACTGAAAGACAGTTGAAGCATGTGATGGGCTTCCACCCACTGGTGTTCTCGGGAACGGGAACCCCGACCCAGGCTGAGGATTGGCTCTCAAGAGTCAATAGGGTGATGACAGCTACTAAAACGGAAGAGTGGCAGAAGACCACGATAGCGACGTTCCTTTTGGATGGAGACGCAAGGTTATGGTGGGAAGGCCTTGAGCTACACCAGTTGAGGGGAAGGCCGTTGGCCGAAGTTCCTATGGCGGAGTTTGTAAGATTATTCATGGCTCGATACCTCCCCTCAGCGCAGAGGATCGCATTGGAGAACGAGTTCCAAAAGTTGGTGCAAGGATATAGCACTGTAGACGAGTACCTCCACAAGTTTACTCGTTTGGGGAGATATGCTAGCGCTACCTTTGTCGACGAGGAGCGAAAGACTAACCGCTTCTACGAAGGGTTAAGAGATGAGCTGAGGTTGCTACTGTCAGGGCCCATGACGCAGGGTTTCCTAACCTTGGTCAACTCGGCCCGGTCCTTAGAGAAGGACATGAGAAATGTGCAAGCTAAGAAGGAATCTGGCGGGAAGAAATCGGAGTTCAAAGCGTCGACTACGTCGAAGTCGGGTTATCGAAAATTCTTCAAGAAGACTAGGACGTCAGGTCCAGCTTCTTATACAGGTGCCTCGGGGGCAACTACCAACCGAACCCCAGGCACTTGTTTCACGTGTGGAAAGACGGGGCACTTTGCCCGCAATTGCTGGAGCGGACGCCCAAAATCCGAGAGGAAGCAAGGAGCTACTTACGAAGAGAAGGGCAAGGCGGTGGAGTCAACCGCGTCTCACTATGCTCCGACTCAGCCTAGAGTCTACAACTTGGGGCAGCAAGAGGCCATTAAACAAGCGGATGAGGTGACAGGTACGAGTTAATTTATAGCAAGTTAACTTAGATACTGTTGTTTATTGCTTGTTAGCCTAATATGGTTTGCATAGGCTTTGTTTTGATTAGCGATAGTCCGGCACGGGCACTGTTCGATACGGGAGCTTCACACTCCTTCTTGTCCGAAAATTTTATATCGCGCATCAGAGTCCCTTCTTCGATGGCGAAGGACAAGTTGGATGTGCTACTACCGAATGGGTGCTCGATGCGTGAGGACAGAGTGTGCGCCATAAAGGTTCACATTGGGAGCCAAGAGTTTGACTTGCTAGCATCATTGTTGCCGCTAGTAGAGTTCGACGTTATCTTTGGGATGGATTGGCTTTCGGAGCAGAAAGCTTGGATTGACTGTGACCGGAAGGAGGTCAAGCTGGGTGTTGGGCTGGGGACAACATTCGAGGGACTCAAGGGGTCGAGCAAGACGTTGATGTCTGCTCTTCAGGTGGTAAAGGCAGTTCGTGCTGTTGCAGAGCTGTTCTTTGCAATAGTGGGGGAT